>JAODAL010009449.1:0-110838 GCA_025379985.1 Phyllomedusa bahiana | reverse complement strand
CACCCCCCCAGCAAGCACTGCTTTCTGGACCCCTGCTGGGGAAAGGGTTATAACCCAGCTTTCCCCACATTTTGGATAGTTGGAAACCCCGGGAAGTGGTGGCACCCATCCGACCAGAAATCCCCCTAGCCTTCCTGGACATGCTGTGGAGGATTTTCACCCAGTTTTCCCCACATGCTGGATAGTTTTTTCAGCATTGGGAAACGGGGGTGACGGGGGTTCAGCAGGGCCAGGAAGACTAGGTGCCTGCTGTGGGGGATGGGTGCCACTGGGCTTTCCCAGGTGTGGAAAAGCATTCGATGTGGGGAAGGGGTAGGCCTTAGGGAAGGGAGGGAAAAGGTGGTGGGGGGGGGGGGGTTGGGGGAGAAAAGGGGGGGTGTGTGGGGAAGGGGATGGGAGTGGGGGGTGTCAAGTGGAGGGTCAGGTTGGTTCAGGGAGGAAGGGGGTGAGTGTCGGGGAGGGGGGGGGGTGTCAGGGAGGGGGGGGGGGAATTTGGGGGACAGGGAGAGAGGGAGGGCTGAGGGGGGTGTAGGAGGCGGAGGGGGGGCGATTTAAGGGACGGGGGGGTGAATGGGGTGTCAGGGGGGCCGGGGGTGGGGTTAGGGGGGGGGGGGGGGCTGAGGGAGTGAGCGGGGGGCCCGTTTGGGGTGAGCAGGGGGAGGGGGGCCTTTTGGGTGTCGGGGGGGGCAAATGGGGTGGCAGGGGGGAGGGGGGGCCAATTTGGATGTCACAAGGGGGGCGGAGTGGGGTAAGCGGGGGGGGCTGTTTGGGGTGGCAGGGGAGGGGGGGCTGACGGGGGGGGCAGGGGGGCCTTTGGGGGGGGGGGCCGTTTGGGGGTCACGGGGGGGGACGAGTGGGGTGTGGGGAGGGGGGGCTGGGGGGGGCAGGGCGGGGGGGGGGGCTGAGTGGGGTGGCAGGGCAGCCGGTTGGGAAGGGGGGCCGTTTGGGGTGTAACGGGGGGGACTGGGGGGGGTGTCAGGGGGTCCGTTTGGGGTGTCGGGAGGGTGGAGGGCCGACTGGGGTGACCCCGTTTTGGGGTGTCAAGAGAGGGGGGGGCTCAGTGAGCTGAGCAGGGGGGAGGGGGCTGTTTTTTTGGGGGGGTGAGCAGGGGGCCGTTTTGGGGGAGGGGAGCTGAGCAGGGGTGAGGGGAGCCATTTTGGGAGGGCTGAGCAGGGGTGAGGGGGCCCGTTTTTTTGGGGGGGTGGAGGGGGGGGGGGGTGTTTTTTGGGGGGGCGGAGCAGGGGGGGGCTTTTTTGGGGGGTGGAGGGGGGGCCTTTTTTGGGGGGGGGTGGCAGGGGGGAGGGGGGCCTTTTTTTTTGGGGGGGGCTGAGCAGAGGGGGGGGGGGCCGTTTTTTGGGGGGCTGGGGTGGGGGGGGGGGCCCTGTTTTTTGGGGGGGGTGAGCAGGAGGAGGGGGGGGCCTTTTTTTTGGGGGGGGCTGACAGAGGGCGGGGGGGCCGTTTTTTGGGGGGCTGAGCAGGTGGGGCCTTTTTTGGGGGGGCTGAGCAGGGGGGGGGGGGGCCGTTTTTTGGGGGGCTGACAGAGGGCAGGGGGGCCTTTTTTGGGGGGGGCTGAGCGGGTGGGGGGGGGGCCTTTTTTGGGGGGGGGTGGCAGGGGAGAGGGGGGCCGTTTTTTGGGGGGGAAGTGAGTGGGGGGGGGCGGGAGGAGGGGAGAGACACTTCCCTTTTACACTGTGTCCTCTTTCCTCCTCCTTGCTGGCTCTGGCCCCGAGGACTGATCATTTGGGGCTGGGGGGGGGCAGGAGCCAGCCCTCGCAGGCAGTGACGTCAGGGGAGAGGTCTCTTGACGCCCCCCCTGCGTCCCCTGCTCTCTGACCGGCCCCGCCTGTGAGGGAGAGAAAAACTCCCTGAAGCGGCCGGGACGCGGACATTGCTTGCACGTCCCCGGACGCGCAAACGGTAAAACTGCACAGCAGAGTCCCGGGGGTTCAGGGCAAGGGGCCCCGAATCCCGGTGTCCCCCGGGAGGGCGATTGCTAAGGTCTTATCAATGACTTGAGGCCTTAAAACCGGCTTAACAACCCTGGAGTCCGCGGGGGTCGATTGCTAACTCTTTTAAACTGACTTTACTGAGGCCTTAACAAAAAGGGCCCCCTTAAAGGGTGTTTGCGACTTCACCGCAGAAAAAAGTGTCCCCAGTGAAGGTATTTTGGGTCCCCCAGTAAAATTATACGGTCAGTAGGGGTTTTTTTAAAACTTTATATTCCCAGTAGGTAGGGGTTTTGTTTAATGTCCCCGCAGGTATATAGGCAGGGTTTTGGTCCCCCAGTAGGTAATTTTGGGGCAAGTTTGGATCCCCAGTAGGTATATAGGAGGTTTTGGTCCCCCATAGGTATAAGGCAGGTTTAGTCCCCCGCAGGGATATAGCCCGGTTTAGGTCCCCCGCAGGGATATAGGCAGGTTTAGGTCCCCAGCAGGATATAGGCAGGTTTTTAGGGCCCCCCGCAGGTTTTAGGCAGGTTTTAGGGGCCCCCGCAGGTAATATAGGAGGGTTTTTTTGGGCCCCCCCGGTATTAGGCGGTTATAGGTCCCCCAGCAGGTATATGAAGGTTTAGGTCCCGCAGGGTATATATGGGTTATAGGCCCCACAGGTATATAGACAGGTTATAGGTCCCCCGCAGGTAATAGGCAGGTTTTGGTCCCCCAGCGGGATATAGGCAGGTTTAGGTCCCCCAGCGGTTTAAAAGATAGCTTATAGCCCCCCAGCAGGTATATGTGCTTATAGCCCACGCCGTGTTATTTAGGTAGCTTTAGGGCCCCAAGCACATTGTAGGTAGTTAAAAGCCCTCCCTGCAGTTTTAAGTAAAATGCCCCCCTCCCCCAAATTAACAATGTAATAGCCCCCCTCCCCGCAAATAACAATGATAAAAGCCCCCTCCCTGCACTTAACAATAGATAATAGCCCTCCCTGTAATATAACTAGATAACACCCCCCCCCCTGACATATAACAATAGATAACCCCCCTCCCTGCACAATTTAAAATAGATAACAGCCCCCCCCCCCTGCACATATAAAAATAGATAACAGCGCCCCTCTGCAATAAAAAGTAGATAATAGACCCCCAGCATGAATAGCGCTAATTAAAGAAATTACCCTGACAGCACTTACCTGACTCGCTCCCCGCCGCTGTCGCTGTCGCTGTCGGCGCTCCCGGTTTTTCTTCAGCGGGTGACGTCACCAGGCCGCGCCGCGGGCAGCGTGATGAGCGCCGCCGCCTGGGCTGTGACATCCTGTGCGGCCACAGTTTACTCCGCGGAGCTCTCTGCTCCGCTGAAGCATCTAACTGTTGTGCGTCCGGCGGACGCACATACAGTTAGTCCGCCACGCTGCGTCGCCAAGGCCCTAAGCGCTAAGCGATAGCTTAGCGACTGGTAGGGTTAGGACCCTAACGATCGGCGGCGGCGGCGGCGTATAGCGGCGGCGCCGGGGACTAATCCCCGGGACAGACCCGAAAAATCGGGACACCTCCCAACTGTCTCGGGACGCCAGGCGGAGGGACCCAAAGCGGGAAAGTCCCGCCCAATTCAGGACAGTTGGGAGGTATGTATACAGACAGTTAGGGGTCTCCTTTAGGTACTATACAGGCAGTTAGAGCCCCTTTAGGGAGTATACAGGCAGTTAGGGCCCCTTTCGGTAGTATACAGGTAGTAAGGGGCCTCCTTTAGCTAGCGTGCGAGATGTCAGCCCCCCTTGTAGCCGGGGCCCCCCTTTCATTAGCCAGGGCCCCCCTTTATATTAGCAAGGGCCCCCCTTTACATTAGCCAGGGCCCCCTTTATATTAGCCAGGGCCCCCTTTGTAGTAGCCAGGGCCCCATTTGTACTAGCCAGGGCCCCCTTTTTTTTAGTCAGGGCCCCCCTTAGTATTAGCCAGGGCCCCCTTAGAAGTAGCCAGGGTCCCCTTTATTTTAGTCAGGGCCCCCTTTATTTTAGTCAGGGCCCCCTTAGTAGTAGCCAGGGCCCCCTTAGTAGTAGCCAGGGCCCCTGTATGTAGATGTTAAAAAATACAGAAAAAAAACAAACAAAAACAACAAACAGGCACTTACCTGGCTCCGGCTCCCGCTCCTGCCGCTCCGAGCTGCCGCCGGCCTCTACTGCGGCGCTGCATAGGCGCATCACCAGTAGGGGCCGGCGCCCGGCAGGCTGAAGGCCTAATGCGTTCAGCCTGCCGGGGAGATCAGCAGAGCGCAGCGCTAGTAGCGCTGTGCTCCGCTGACATCGCGCAGCCCCGGGAGTCGGGGACATTAGTCCCCAACTCCCGGGCCGGTCTCTGGGCGCTCGGGACGGGGGTCCTGGGCGTCCAGTGACCGGATGCGCGGAGGGGCCCCGGGGAGCGGCGGCACTGCCCCTGGGGCCCACAGCGGCTCGGGGGGGCCCACCAGGAGATTCACCGGTCCCCCGGCGGCCCAGTCCGAGCCTGGCTGTAGAAGTAGAACTAACACCCATTTATAGCATTTACTATAACATGTCATAATATTCCATTAGATTTCATTGCAGACCTGTTCACTTTGACACTATTGCCATTGTTTTAGAAAAGGTTGTGCATCTGTGATTTACCTATTGCATTCTATTAACCTTCTACTTCATAATTACTGTACTTACAGTGTACTAAAATGCCTGCTATTTCCAGGCATGACCTGCTATCCGCTTTCATTACCATGCACTATTTCCAGGTTTTACTACTACATTTGTTACTGCATGCAAGGAAACTATTTACTGTTACTGCTTCACGCTATTTATTGTATGTACTTCCTATACTATTTACTGTACTTGTTACACACTAGTTGCTGTATATTTTCCATCCCTTTTGAATCCATCTATTGCTCATGTAGGTGGCCAAATATTGCCCTAATATCATGAATGTAATCCCATTGTGCAGGTCAAAACGATTCTGGTTTTGTTATATTCTACTACTCTACAAAAAAAGCAACTTTTTACATTTTTGCATTTTCTGTGAGGCTCTGTGAGATTCAAGGCTATGTTCACACGGCTTAAACTGGGACGTATCTCGCCCCGTTTTTCGCGCCGTACTGCGCTCAATACAGGACAAGATATGTCCCAGTCATTACGGTAATCCACAGTTCTCATAGAGAATTATGGATTACGTCTCCTCTCCCAGCTCACACAATACGCCGCGGGGGGAGAGAAGTGATATGTTAATTATTCAATGGATGTCTTTGGGGCCGGGGGGGTTCTGCCCCCCCCCCCCCCCCCCCCCCACGCCCCGCCCTCGCTCCCGAGCACACGGCGTAATTGTGGGCGAAATACGTCCCGGCAATTATTGCCGTGTGAACATAGCCTAAGGGAGACATGTATGGGACTAGGTGCATTGAAGTTTCTCTATCTATTTTTCAGTGTATAATGCGCCTCAGTGTATGAAAGTGGTTTTTGCACGTTCATAAATGGTGTGTAAAGTTCATTGCGTTTCGCCTGTGTGTTTGGCGCATTACAGAACTTAAGCGCATTAGTAATGCCCCAAACATGTGTATAGGTTATAGATAGGCTGGAACTAAAAGAAAAGTAATTAGAATAGCATGTCAGTGAATAGAAACTATGGTACTGATTCTGCTTGGTGGACCACAGCTCCCAGCCAGACCTGTGCTGTGCTGGCTCTTGTTGTATGTAGAATAAAGAGTGAGAGCAGCAAAAATACATTTCAAATTCAAAAAACTGAATATCATCATCAGTGGGTTATTTAATGTAAAATTTGTTTTAGATTCTTTTAATCTTAAATATATCTTTATAGACTATATATATATATATACACACACATATATATAAATATATATATATATATATTTATATGTATATCTGGATATTATATATTTTAGATAAAATTAGTTTTAGATTCTTTTAATCTTAAATACATTTTTATAGACTATACTATACTATTATATATATATAATTTTACACAAAATATATAATATATATATATAAATATATATATACACACACACATAATATTTATATATATATATTAATATATATATATATATAATAATTTGGGTATTATATATTTTATATTCATTTTATATGATATTATATTTATATTTTTTATTAAGTTTAAATTATTCAATTTTACATAGTTTGATCATTATCATAAATTACTTTTTATACTGTACTGATGTAAATTGAAAAATAAGGGACATTTTTTTTCCCCCTATTTCAGTGAAGCAAAAGAAACAAGGTACCCAGAGAACCCTCTAAGTACTCTTTGGCTATGTTCACACGGCTTATTTTGGCGCATATTTGCGGACGTAATTACGTCCGCAAATACGTCCCGAAATACGTTTCAAATACGTGTCACAAAATGTGACACGTATTTTGCGTTGTAAATACAATTCCCATTCTTTACTATGGGGATTTACGTCGCAAAATACGCCTCAATAAGTGACAAGGGACCAAATTTTACGATCGTATTTACATGGCGAAAATACATTGCGGAAATACGCCTTGTGTGAATGACGAGGCGTATTTTACATTGGAATCAATGTTAATCTAATTGTTCATTATTTGAAACGTATTTCGGGACGTATTTGCGGACGTAATTACATCCGCAAATACGGCCCGAAATAAGGCTTGTGAACATAGCCTTTAAGTACTACGTGAGCCTTGTTTGTACATTAGTCATCCTGGTGATGTATACCACTGTCAGATGCTTTATTTCCTCATTAATTATGTAACACTGAATAGAAATAGGTTCTGCAGATGTGGATTTGTTAGCTCCATGCGTGTGTGTCATATCTAGTGTCATTCTCCGTAGCCTCGATTTTCCGCTCCTCCAGAAAATATTTTTCATGTCTATTTACCCATCATCTAAACAATCTTCGCTCACCCTTAGAAAAGAGCAATTACCATCAGCCATGGGTATCATCTATAGAAGTCAAACAATATACACTCTAGTTTTATGGAGCGTCCTGGAAACCATCACTCAGCCAGTGCTTGAAGATCTGTAAAGAATCACTTATCACTGCCATAGACAGAGACAACAGAACCACTTGTTTGCATCCCCTGTATATAGATTTAGCCATGTGATGTTTACAACTTATATCCCGAAAAAGTACAAGCTGAATTCTTTCTATAGGATCCCAGGCAGCACATAAGGAGTTAATTTTTGTTCTGTTAATGGACCCGGCAATCAGGGGGAGCTGGAACTTTTTACCAACTTAATTTCCCTGCAGCCAAGAACCCAAATAACAAACATCCGTGTGTGGGTCTCCCCATCTAGAGTCTGAAGGAGACGGCTGTTTATACGCATAGTCTGCAGACCCATGATTGTTTGTGAAACTAGATCTCGCTCAGTGTATATGTGAGTATATGTATGTCAGGGCCTTTGTTGAGGGCAAGCAATTCCTATCAACCTGCCTGCTTTTACTAATGCAGTACATAGCTAAGTGTAAAGTACTGCGGAATATGTTGGCGCTATATAAATACATATTATTATTATTATAACTGGACGGTAATGTCTGGCTTCCCAATCATCTCTCTTCTTCCTAGTACAGATAATTCTCTGCAATAAGTAAACCAGGCAGGATCCGCTTATTATGATGTTCATTGCCCTTGATACACATAAAGCAGTTAACCAAAAATCAATTTTTTCGCACTTATGCATTCACTGCTTTTGATACTAGAATAATTATGACGCTTAGAGAAATCAAGGATTTCCAGATGGGTGTGTGCTTATACAAAACAACTCATGAGGACAGGCAGGGCTGCAATGTAAGGCTAGGTTCACACAAAGTAATTGCGGGGCGCCGGTAGTTCAGGAGCTCACGCCGATCCGCGCCTACTCCCGTGGGGCGGGGGGTCCGGCAGCCCGCCGGCCCCATAGACATTTATTTCTAGCGCTGCGTATTCGCCGCTAGTAATTGACATGTCACTTCTCTCCCCCGGGGAGAGGAGGCGTAATCCATAGTTCTCTATGAGAACTGTGAATTACCGTAATGATTCGGGCGCATTTCACCCGTATTTTAGCGCAGTACAGCGCGAAATACGGACCGAAATGCGCCCCATTTGACCCTGTGTGAACCTCGCCTAAGGCTGCTTTCACATAGTGCAGTTTTGGTGCATTTTAAACTGCGCTCCAATTAACCCTTTCAGCCCCAGGCCTGAAAAGTAGTTAACAACCAGAAATTGTTTTTAGTTTTTGCCTCTTTGCGTTTCAACAGTTGTAACTTTTTTATTTTTTCAATGACGCAGTTGTGTGAGGCCTCGTTTTATTCGAGACGAGTTGTACTTTATGGGGGAATAGTTTAAGTTCACTTAGAAATAATTGCAGATTTTTTTTTATTTTTATTTTTTTTTATTCTTATTTTTACACCATTCACATTAACACTTAATAACTTGTTAGATTAATCCTACATGGTATTATGGTCATGTGGATACCTAATATGTGTAGTTTTTTTGTGTATGTGTAATATATGCACAATTATTTTTTATTAAATATTTATTTTTATTTTATTATTTATTTATTTTATTCATTTTTTTTTTTACACTTTTTCTGTTTTTTACTTTTTTCTAAATCCCATGAAGGGAGAACTGTTTACCTTTTTTTAAACTTAGTAATGTGTTAGCATATTCATATATGCTAATACATTATAATCTGTGTCACTTTGACACAGGCAGTGATCAGGACAGCACACAGTGTGCCCTGATCACTGGCTTGTTACACAGACAGCCCTGGGGCTACTCTAGGTCCTCAGAGCTGACTGTGCAGCCGTTTCCCGGGCTCTGTCGGGTCACCGGGTGTTCCGATCACATGACAGAGCAGGGAAACCCTTTGATTGCGCTGCGGTGACGTTCCGCGGCAATCAAAGGGTCAAAGCACCGGGGTGTGGAGCTTTCCCCTGCTCGCAGGAGCTGTGCTGGGAACAGGGCTGTGTAGTACAGCCCCGTTCCTAGCGCTGCTGCGGCGCCGGGTGCCACAAACTACAATGTCTGCAGCGACGCCAAAAGACGTCACTGCAGACGAACGACCTGAAATGCCCAACGTCAAAAGAAGGCGGGCGGTCGTTAAGGAGTTAAACTGCCTTTATTACCAGCAAGCTTCTTTCACTTCTCTAAACTGTTTGGAAAGTGAGTAATCAATTAATGTGTCTGTAATTCACAAGACTTCACACACAGTAATCGATTACTTGCTTGAAACACCTTTCTAAACAATTTAGATAATGGAAAGAAGCTTGCTGGTAATAAAGGCAGTTTAACTGGAGCGCAGTTAAAACTGCACCAAAACTGCGCTGTGTGAAAGCACCCTAAAGCAGATACAGAGTAGCAGTCTAATATTGCGACATCTACGAATTTGCATGCGCCATTTTTATAACTTGGTGCCGACACCCCGGTGCTAAATATGTCAGAAACTTGGTGCTGCAATGCACTGTATAAAATATGGTCGGAATTATACCCGCACAACATATAATAAAAGTAGGGAAAAATGCAAAATAGTGACATTTTGAAAACTTTCCAAAAGCTGTATGTCATTTATTTGCTAATACAATTAAAAAACACACCACGCTTCCTCAGGAAAGCACTTTTTATAGTTAAATTTATTTATGCATAGCACAAGAATGTGTGTATCAGTGCTAAATAGATATAGAGGAGTGTATAGTACGACAGTATGAATGAAATTGTTATGCCCCAATCAGTGAAATGAGCCAAACTTTGTATGGCAGTTTTGCATCAAACTTTGACGCATTCTAGGTGCATTAACGTGTGTTGAGCCATCTATAGAAAAGTGTGCCAGCAGTTTTATGGCACAATATATGCTAAAAAAAATAAAACATGCAGATTCATAGATGTCGCCCTTTGTCTCTGATAAAGCAGAAGATAGATTTGAGATTAATATGCCCAATAGATAGTATAGCTAAGCTTTAGTAACTATCCACAGCTCTACCAATCCAAATGCTATGCCGAAGACAATATGTAATATCCATAGTGAGTGCTTTAAATATGTTTTAACACTACACCTGCACTTGTGTCTTAGGTTATTTGCCTGGTTACAGTTGAAATTTATATGTACAGGCAGTCCCCAGGTTACAAACAGGATAGGGGCTGTAGGTTTGTTCTTAAGTTGAAATTGTATGTAAGTTGGAACAGGTATATTTATTAAATGTAATTCAAGCAAAAAAATATTTTTAGTTTTGGATAGTGCAGGGAACAGTTTTTATATTTGTTTTGCTGTCTGTGCCCTTTTTTTAGAACATTTCACCTAACGTTCTGTATCTCATGTGCAGCTGTGGCATGCTGGCACTTGGTTATCTTGGGGCGTGACTCAGTGCTGAATGTCAGCCACGCCCCATAAGCCTCCGTTTGTAAGTAGGGGATGTATGTAAGTCGGAATAATGTAAGTTGGGGACTGCCTGTATTATATATCAATAATTTAATCAAATATAATATAACTTTGCAATATATCATATTAGATAGTGTTTGTTTTAGGCTCCTTTGCACTCTATTCCTCAATTCTTATTGTTTAATTCACTAAAAATAACTAAAGATATCCACAGAGCCGAGGGGATACAGCTGCCCATAAGAGTTTATGGAGAGGAGAGGGGTAGGTGAAAGTAAGAGAGATAAAGATGCTGGTTGTTTACTGTCTCACTCCAAAAGCAAGATTGGTACCATGCTTGTGAGTGGTCAAAAGTCTTATTTCTCTCAGTAAGAAAAACTTCAATCTTGTTATAATGCCTTTTAATGTATAACAAAAAATAAAAGCAATGTTTGCCAATCAATTTTTTTCTTACTAAATCCAAGAAAACTTGTCTCTACCTTGTGATAGATACATGTCTTAAACTGCTCTGTACTAATCTGCACTGTACAATGTACTCCATGCTGCTAAGGCGGTGCTACACAGATAAAGGGAGCAAGATTTCCGCTTCTTGTGTGTGTGCTGTGTATGGGAGATTTCAATTAGAAAGAATGTAAAATGCAGTTATGAAATGGCTAGAAATACTGTTATTCCTGGTGTATACAAGTGACAGTTTATTCTGAAAAGTTATCTGAGACTACAGGTACACTTAAAACTATTACTTTCAAAGTCATCTTTTACTACACCCCCTGCCAAAGTTTTTAAATCACCACACTGAACCCCTTCAGGTAGCAGCCATTTTCAGATTTTTTATTTTAATTTTTTCCCCCCCATAATTTTTTTTAAATTTTCCATCTAGGGGTTGTTTTTTGCGGGACAAGATGTACTTTTTAATGGTCCCATTTATCATAGCATGTAATGTACTGGGAAACCCCACAAAAATTCTAACTGTAGTAGAACATGAAAAAAATGCAAATACATCATTTTTGCAGGAGTCTTATTTTTATGGAGTTTACTCGGTATAAATTATGTATTAGATTTATTCTGCAGGTCAAAACGATTCTGGTGATGAAATTTGTAGATGTTTTGTTATATTCTATTACTCTACAAAAAAAAAAACTTTTTCAATTTTTGCTGTAATGTCATTTTCTGTGAGGCTTAGGGGAGACATGTATGGAACCAGGCGGATCGAAGTTCATTTTCTCATCTATTTTTCAGTGTATAATACGCCTGAATGTATGAAAGTGTTTTTTGTGCATTCATAAATGGTGTGTAAAGTTCGACGTACCTCGTCTGTGTGTTTGGCGCATTACGGAACTTATGCACCAAACATGTATAAAGGCTATAGATAGGCTGGAAATAATGGAAAAGTCATTAAAATAGCATGTCAGGGAATAGAAACTATGGTACTGATCTTGGTTGGTGGACCACAGGTTCCAGCAATACCTGTGCTGTGCTGGCTCGTGCTGTATGTAGAATAAAGGGTGAGAGCAGAAAAAATAAATTTCAAATTTAATGTAGTCAAAATTTTAAATTTAGTGGGTTATTTAATGTAAAGTTATTTTTTGATTATTTTAATCTTAAATACATTTTATTGAATAAATAAATATATATATATATATATATATAATATATATATATATATATATATTAATATTTTTTTTGGGGGGGGATCTTATATATTTTTATATTCATTTTTTATTGTTTTTGCATTTATTTTTAAATTATTTAATTTTATATAGTTTGATAATTATCATGAATTGCTTTTTTAATATTGTACTGGTGTAAATTGAGAAATAATTGAAATAGGTTTGCCTGTTCGAGCAGTAACGCACCTAGTTTGGCCGAAACACATTCATATATGTGTCTAATACTACGAGTATAGTGCGACGCCCCCATAATACCCCCTCTTGTTAGGCGCATTAGACATTGTAGCCGCCTCACTTTGGCACATTTTATGCCAGAAAAGGGTGAAAAACCCGATCATACATGTCTCCTTAGGTGCAGTTTTTATTTGTACCATTTTGAGATACATGGGACTTTTTGATGACCTTTCATTCCAATTTTTTGGGGGATATGAAATGACCTCCCCAAAAAAAACAATTTTGGTGTTTGTAATTTTTTTCCCATATGTACAGGATAAATTATGTTATATTGTAATAGATCAGAGCTTTATGAATGTAGTAATACTAATTATGAGCACTAATTACTGAATTCAAAAATGAAACTGAGAAAATAAGCCTGAGGTAAGATGAACTGAAATAGTGAGACAACCCCTTTAAGATCACATTGTCACCAAACCGATTTTCTAATGATGGAAAAAAAATATCAAAAATGAATGTGTGCAATGTCTGTTGAGGTAATGATTTTCCTGAGGCTTGGTTCACACAGCCTTATTCACAATGTCTGAGGAAACTGTTAACATATGTTTCCCTCACTGATAAGAAGAGAGTTGCAGTTGGCTCCCAGAAATCAATAGAGAAAGCACAATCCTATATCCCGACAGAATTTACTGTTTGTGTGGGATTCAAATTCATAGTAGATCACAGCTTTTTGTCCCTCACAGATAATATGTACGATTGACAAAAAGAGCAAATGTAGTCTAAATAGGACCTCATGTGCTCTGCTGATTTCAATGGGCTGGCAGGTCACCGATACGTCAGAATGTAGTGTGTAACACTGGGTGAACTGAGCCTTACTTGCAATGGTATGATATATGTGTGGGGACTTGTGACTATTTTCTTCAGGTGTCATCTTTATATTGATATGGGAATCTAAAATATCTCCCTGCTTTGTTTGTGCAGTGTCCAAATTATAAATTATCTCAACAGTGTTTGTGCTCATACATCATTGAAAGAACAAGAGACATTCCCCAGAATGTCAGGGTATCCTATCTCCTTTATTGCAAGCAGCTTTATTAACTTGGAGTAATCTATGCAAAACAGATATATTTTTTATTGGTTAATACTTTTTTAGTCATCTTTGTTAGTAACACCTCTTTTATAATTATTCATGTATTATAATAATGTATTATAACAATCACCTCATTAACAATCATTAATAAGCATCTTTACTGGTCAGCACTAAAATCACACCTCTAATTATGCTGATTATTCTAAATATTTGTGGACGCCACTTAGCATGTATGACATAGTGATTCTGAGATATCTAAAGGTCAGTGGTTCTATTGCACATGCCAGAACAACAAGGGTATTGACAATATCACTAACCCCAGTCAGGGCTGTATTTAGCATACCACGCCCCTTTCATATTATGCCACACCCCTTTACAAAAGCCACGCCCACTATGACCATGTAACGGCTCAAGAAGAAAGCTAACTGAAGGGTTTTTTGCCGTCACCCAGCTTTCCTAGATGTTGGAGAACCTATTCAGCATACAGGATAGATTGGAGATGCCGCCACCCTGTGCCTGCACCTAAACCATTAGACTTCAACCAATAAAAGCCACCCTGCAGCTTAAAGGGAATATTACACCAATATTTTATTTATCAAATCCAAACCCTGCTCCAAATTCCTTTCTTCTTTGACATTTTTATTTCCTGATTGTAGATTTCTTCGTTTGGTCGTCTGTATATGATTATGATCTATGACACATTCTCACCCAGAGCAACAAATCAGACTTCATTTTCCCAGAATGTTCTAAGAAATGAAGGTGGTGGTAGGGGGGAGGGCAGGGAAGACACTGGGGCCCCTGCCTTCACAGTGGACGGGTCTCATAGTTAGATGGAAGGTCTAATAAGATTATATAGGTGAGATGGCCAGGGGATCAGACAGCATAAGGCTACTCTCCCACAGTGTTTTTTTGATGCGTTTGTTAATGTGTGTTTTCGTGTAGAAAGGCGCGGTGATTAATACTGTGCTGCTGTGCAAAAATCCTGATTTTACCGCAATGTTTGCGCAGTAATGTACAACATCAATTGTTGTGCCGACCTGCACAAAAAACACACATTAACAAACGCATCAAAAAGGCACTGTGTGAGAGCAGCCTTAGGCTGTTATGCTGTATGACCACCTGGACCTAAGAGCTGCCGCCCTAGACACCCGCCTATATGATACCTATATACACATCACATGAGAGCCCTATATGATACTGACACCTATACAACACATCACATGACACACAGCTCCATATATTCTGATACCTCCTATTATATGACAGCTCCATATAGTCTCATACCTCTTATGATAGAAATCTCCATATAGTCTGATACCTCCTATGATAGACAGCTCCATATAGTCTGATACCTCCTATTATATGATAGACAGCTCCATATTTTCTGATACCTCCTATTATATGATAGACAGCTCCATATTTTCTGATACCTCATATTATATGATAGACAGCTCCATATAGTCTGATACCTCCTATTATATGATAGACAGCTCCATATAGTCTGATACCTCCCATTATATGATAGACAGCTCCATATAGTCTGATACCTCCCATTATATGATAGACAGCTCCATATAGTCTGATACCTCCTATTATATGACAGACAGCTCCATATAGTCTCATACCTCCCATTATATGATAGACAGCTCCATACAGTCTCATACCTCCAATGATACACAGCTCCATATGGTCTGATACCTCCTATTATATGATAGACAGCTCCATATAGTCTGATACCTCCCATTATATGATAGGCAGCTCCGTATAGTCTGATACCTCCTATGATAAGACAGCTCCATATAGTCTGATACCTATGACATGTTCCCCTGCCTTCCCCCATCCTCCCACCTAATACCCCTCACTCACATTTCCCCTGCCTCCACTCCCCAGTCACGTTTCCCCCCGCCTCCACTCCCCAGTCACGTTTCCCCTGCCTCCTCTCCCCAGTCACGTTTCCCCTGCCTCCACTCCCCAGTCACGTTTCCCCTGCCTCCACTCCCCAGTCACGTTTCCCCTGCCTCCAGCCCCCACTCACGTTTCCCCTGCCTCCACTCCCCAGTCACGTTTCCCCTGCCTCCACTCCCCAGTCACGTTTCCCCTGCCTCCACTCCCCAGTCACGTTTCCCCTGCCTCCACTCCCCAGTCACGTTTCCCCTGCCTCCACTCCCCAGTCACGTTTCCCCTGCCTCCACTCCCCAGTCACGTTTCCCCTGCCTCCACTCCCCAGTCACGTTTCCCTTGCCACAACTCCCCAGTCACGTTTCCCTTGCCTCCACTCCCCAGTCACATTTCCCCCCAGTCACATTGCACCTGCCTCCCCAGTCACATTGCACCCACCTGCCTCCCCAGTCACATTGCACCTGCCTCCCCAGTCACATTGCACCCACCTGCCTCCCCAGTCACATTGCACCTGCCTCCCCAGTCACATTGCACCCACCTGCCTCCCCAGTCACATTGCACCTGCCTCCCCAGTCACATTGCACCCACCTGCCTCCCCAGTCACATTGCACCCACCTGCCTCCCCAGTCACATTTCCCCCCAGTCACATTGCACCTGCCTCCCCAGTCACATTGCACCTGCCTCCCCAGTCACATTGCACCTGCCCCCACTCCCCAGTCACATTGCACCCACCTGCCTCCCCAGTCACATTTCCTCCCAGTCACATTTCACCTGCCCCCACTCCCCAGTCACATTGCACCCACCTGCCTCCCCAGTCACATTGCACCTGCCTCCCCAGGCACATTGCACCTGCCCCCACTCCCCAGTCACATTGCACCCACCTGCCTCCCCAGTCACATTTCCTCCCAGTCACATTTCACCTGCCCCCCACTCCCCAGTCACATTGCACCTGCCCCCCACTCCCCAGTCACATTGCACCTGCCCCCCACTCCCCAGTCACATTTCACCTGTCCCCACTCCCCAGTCACATTGCACCTTCCCCCACTCCCCAGTCACATTGCACCTGCCCCCACTCCCCAGTCACATTGCACCTGCCCCCACTCCCCAGTCACATTGCACCTGCCCCCCCACTCCCCAGTCACATTGCACCTGCCCCCCACTCCCCAGTCACATTGCACCTGCTCCCCAGTCACATTGCACCTGCCCCCCCCACTCCCCAGTCACATTTCACCTGCCCCCAAACCCCACTCACATTGCACTTGTGCCCCCACTCCCCAGTCACATTGCACCTGTGCCCCCACTCCCCAGTCACATTGCACCTGCCCCCCACTCTCACATTTCACCTGCCCCCACTCCCCAGTCACATTGCACCTGTGCCCCCACTCCCCAGTCACATTGCACCTGTGCCCCCACTCCCCAGTCACATTGCACCTGTGCCCCCACTCCCCAGTCACATTGCACCTGTGCCCCCACTCCCCAGTCACATTTCACCTGCCCCCCACTCCCCAGTCACATTGCACCTGTGCCCCCACTCCCCAGTCACATTGCACCTGTGCCCTCACTCCCCAGTCACATTGCACCTGTGCCCTCACTCTCCAGTCACATTTCACCTGCCCCCCACTCTCCAGTCACATTTCACCTGCCCCCCACTCCCCAGTCACATTTCACCTGCCCCCCACTCCCCAGTCACATTTCACCTGCCCCCCACTCCCCAGTCACATTGCACCTGCCCCCCACTCCCCAGTCACATTGCACCTGTGCCCCCCACTCCCCAGTCACATTGCACCTGCCCACCCTTCCCTCCCTCCCCCCTCCGAGTCACGTACCTGCCCAGCAGAGCGGGAGGCCTAGATCGTCGGCGCCGCCCGACCGCTCCTTAGAGGGAGGCCCGCGCGGCTCCCCGCTCTCTCCGCGGCCGGCGGCAGCTGCCGCTCTTCAGTGGCCGCACCACTGAAGAGACGGGCACCATCAGCGCAACTTGCTGATGCTGTCTGTCATTACAACGGAGCGCCGGAAGGGAGAGTGGTATGCCCCTACCGGTGCTCCATTGTCCGCTGCCGCTCTGCAATAAAATAAATAAATAAAAAATCCCACCGCTGCCACCAATGATAAACTCAGTAGCGGCGGCGGAAAGGGGGGGGGGGGAGGAAATTAAAAAAAAATTAAAAAAGAAACTTTTTTTCAAATGAACTCCTGCTGCAGTGCCGCCCCCTAGCAGGCGCCGCCCTAGGCACGTGCCCACGGGTGCCTAGTGAGAAATACGGCCCTGACCCCAGTACCAGACATTTCGCCTATATTGTCCTTGGTTAACCAAGATATAAACCATTATTTACACTTTGTTGGAGTCTGTATCTGAAAGTCTCTCAGACAGTACAAGGACGCAAACGTTTATGGAAGAATACTGATCATTAGAAATTGCTAAACTTTTAACCCTGTATTAAAGAACTTTAGAATTTATTGATTTCCATATCAATATGTAATTAGAATGGCACCAGTCAACAGTTCTATGATCATCTCCATGGCCAATGATGCAGATTAGTGATTGATCAATGAATATCACTTTCATCCAATTCTCCACACACCATTTGTCCTACTCTCTAGCCCAATGTAACTTTGTTTTCTTCTGTTTAGGTGCTTGCATTGCTTTTATTTGGTAATTCTACATGTATTTCCCACTAAATTCAGTTGATATATGACAGTTCTGTCTCAGATACTGAGTTCTGTTTCCACCCATTTGATTTTCATTTGCTCTGTTGTGTATTATCTATCACAAGTCATATTTCTTCGAGTTTTCTTTCCTGATGATTTGACATCTTTTGTGGCCTAACTATTTTTCTTTTATGATCTTTTCATTTTGTAGATTATTATGACCAGCAGATAATATCCAGAGTAATCCCCATGTGCAGTGTGGGCAGCAGTTAAATGGGCTGAGATTGACTCAGTAAGGTTCTGGCAGGTTGTTATAGGTATCTGGAGCCCACTGCATCCGACAGCTGCTGGAGGGTGCATGGGGGGAGGATCCATAGAGCCATCACCACCACCACCCTACAGATCAATTAGGTTCAAGTCTAGGGAATTACAGGTCCATGGTAATACATAAAAATATACGGACAGTAATTCTTTATGGTGGTAGGTGTCTATAAAATGGTACAGATTTTGCATTGAGCAGCTAGAGCTTTAAGTTACACCATTGTTATTCAGAGTTTTTATTCACAATAAAATATTTACCATTTGTAAAAGTCTAAACTACTAAATATTTATGTATATATAGAGAAATTAAGACTGTTATGGTCTGTCTGAGATTTGTGTATTTGCTGCAAAGTAAAAAGGCCAATGGATCATCCTGTTCGTAAATTGATTCCGTAAGGCTTGTTGTCTGCATCACTAACTTAATGAAATGGTGCCATGAATTGCCCAAACTTTCTCCTTACTGTGTCCTATAATATTCTGCAACACAGAAAAAGGTTTTAAAGATAAAAAATGATTAGATTTGGACCCATAGGGTGACATGTATGAACAGGGTTGCGCCAGTTTTCTGGTATACTTCGAGCCAAAAAGAATGTATGAACAGGCACACTCCTAACTTTGGCGCGATATGAGTCCTTGTAATGCGCCAAAGACACTTTTTACTGCGCGAAATATTTGGGATGTTCTGGGGACGTCGCATCACATTCATAGAAGTAGACACATTTATGATTTGACACCAAATTTATATGCAGAACAGTTAGAACAGCCAGACCAGGGTAAAGGTGGTGCCTGAGCCAGACTTGTGGTATTGGCTCTCCACTGCCCTGTATATATGACCTGCAGAAGAACAGACCAGGGTAAAGGTGGTGCCTGAGCCACACTTGTGGTGTTGGCTCTACAATGCCCTGTATGTATGACCTGCAGAAGAACAGCCAGACCAGAGTAAAGGTGGTGCTTGAGCCAGACTTGTGGTATTGGCTCTACACTGCCCTGTATGTATGACCTGCAGAAGAACAGACCAGACCATGGTAAAGGTGGTGCCTGAGCCAGACTTGTGGTATTGGCTCTACACTGCCCTGTATGTATGACCTGCAGAAGAACAGACCAGGGTAAAGGTGGTGCCTGAGCCAGACTTGTGGTGTTGGCTCTACACTGCCCTGTATGTATGACCTGCAGAAGAACAACCAGACCATGGTAAAGGTGGTGCCTGAGCCAGACTTGTGTATTGGCACTAGACTGCCCTGTATGTATGAGCTGCAGAAGAACAGCCAGACCAGGGTAAAGGTGGTACCTGAGCCAGACTTGTGGTATTGGCACTAGACTGCCCTGTATGTATGACCTGCAGAAGAACAGCCAGACCAGGGTAAAGGTGGTGCCTGAGCCAGACTTGTGGTATTGGCTCTACACAGCCCAGTATGTGAGACCTTCATAAGAACAGCCAGGCCAGGGTAAAGGTGGTGCCTGAGCCTGAGTTGTCGTATTGGCTCTACACTGCCCTGTATGTATGACCTGCAGAAGAACAGCCAGACCAGGGTAAAGGTGGTGCCTGAGCCAGACTTGTGGTATTGGCACTACACTGCTCCTGTATGT
Organism: Phyllomedusa bahiana; assembly: GCA_025379985.1. Taxonomy (NCBI): domain Eukaryota; kingdom Metazoa; phylum Chordata; class Amphibia; order Anura; family Hylidae; genus Phyllomedusa; species Phyllomedusa bahiana. The sequence goes on along the minus strand of JAODAL010009449.1, from coordinate 91,154 downwards.
ATGACCTGCAGAAGAATAGCCAGACCAGGGAAAAGGTGGTGCCTGAGCCAGACTTGTTGTATTGGCTCTACACTGCCCTGTATGTATGACCTTTAGAAGAGCAGCCAGACCAGGGTAAAGGTGGTGCCTGAGCCACACTTGTGGTATTGGCTCTACACTGCCCTGTATGTATGACCTGCAGAAGAGCAGCCAGACCAGGGTAAAGGTGGTGCCTGAGCCAGACCTGTGGTATTGGCCCTACACTGCCCTGTATGTATGACCTGCAGAAGAACAGACCAGACCAGGGTAAAGGTGGTGCCTGAGCCAGACTTGTGGTCTTGGCTCTACATTGCCCTGTATATATGACCTGCAGAAGAACAGCTTCATACATTCTGGAGCATTCTACACTGCCTTATAGCGATTTAGAACTGGTCTGTCAGCACCAGGATTCATACATGTCGCCCATAATGTCCAAAAGCAGGTGGTTTGTGTCCATTCCTGATTTTTTTTCTGGGACTTGAATATCCAAAATTTGGTAATTTAAGTTTTGGTAAATATCTAGAGGAACCACAAAGGATAAACGCTGAAAACACATTTAAATCCAAAGAGAGTTGGAGGTAACTTTCCTTTCAGGCCACTGCAGATGTGTGTAGTTATGCCCCATGCTGGAAATTTAGAAGTAAAGATCTGGTGACCTAATTGCTTCTGTAACTAAATGATGTTAGAAGGTTTTACTGGAAAGCTCTTAATAAATGGGCACCAGGGCAATAATAGTCATGGGCCAATTCTGCCTCTCTCAGATATAATGCACTTCCAGATTGTGTTTCTTTTAGAATTTAATTTACATTCTTCACCTTCCTGCCCTACCTCATAAAGGGATAACTTCAGGTATGAATGCTATTATACATGCAGGAAGAATCAACAGTCCAGTTGCTGATGGAACAATACAACCCCAGAAACCCCATTATAATGACAGAGGTTGTCAAGGTCTAACCTTCATAATAAATAATTGCTACTGCTGCCCTTCCACTGGCGGCAGTCAGATAATAACTGTTACAGCTGCTGAATATCTGAGAGCTTTCACTTGCAAACGGTGATGTTGGTTAAAGGCACAAACCCAATAGACCCAACTGAACTCAATCAGTGTTTGCATTAGTGACAATCCGACTGCTGGCAGTAAAAGTAAATCGAAGATCCAAGGAGAGGACCAGCAGCGGCAGCGCTGGAATGGAGTCGAGGACAGAGGTGAGCATGATTTTTTTATGACTTCAATACAATAATTTATTATAAAGGGTAAAGTGTAGACCTGGACATTTCATTTTAATGGGAGCTTTGCAGTGGGGGTTTCTGTGGTTGTATTGTTACATTAACAACTGAACTGTGGTTCTTCTTGCTTCCTTGGTTTATGGTGGCATATACAGCTGGAGTAACCCTATTATGTAGTAGTGTAAGCGAACAAGGTGCAGAATGAAGATATAATAAAAGAATAGAATATTAAAGGGATTGTCTCACTACAAGGATTGCTGCTTTTTATGTTAAAGATCTTGCAAAAACAAGTCAATCTGTAATATTTGTCCATTAACAGTGTTAATTCCTAGATATCCCCTCTTGTATGGGCTGCATCAGCTTCTCGGGTCTCTATATCTACAGACCTGGTCGATCTCTCCTGATAGGCTGTCAGTGCTGGTCACTATAGCTACAGACCTGTTTGATCTATCCTGATAGGCTGCTAGCACTGGTCGCTATAGCCACAGACCTGGCTTCTACTGCAGCCTAGTGGAAGCCAGTAAACACACCCCTGAACTCAAAATGAAACCAAGAAAACAGGACTGAGGTAAAGATGAATCAATGTAGTGAGACAACCCCTTTATGTCTAAGAGGGGTATAATGGGCCTAAGACCTTCAATGCTGGGGTGTCCTGAACATTCTCCATCTGCCCCTAGCTATCGAAATGTATTCTATAGGGGCCAAAAAAACTGTTGTGGGCCCTGTCTGACATATTTATAAAAGATCTTGCGCCAAAATTGGGCACACGTCTGCCATTCTCGACATTGTTGCCTGTGCCAATGCTTAGGGGGCGCGTCACACAACCTTCATAAGATTAGACACATTTATGAATGTGTTTCAGCAGAATGTGTTGCAAAAATGTCGTGTTAATCCAAGTCATTTTCAAAATTTGTCTCAGACACTTTTTGGCACATATTTTTTATCTCACATCGGGATACATTTATAAGGTGCCGTGAGACACTTTCAAACATACTGACAAAAGCTATGCTAAACTACTGTATATCTGTCTAGTCTGTGGCAGTTTTTATACATGACCCCCTTCGTCTTTATGCTTTTTAGTTTGTCTTTTTAGATGTATCCTAACCCTGAGGTTATGATCATCCCTAAATAATACAGTAGACTTACTGTAGTATAATAAACTGAAATTCCCACAACCAACCATGTCTATATATATTTATATGTATAATATAGACATGCATGTATATATGTGAGTTTGTTCATCTGTAAATCACTGTATTATCAAATAACACTGCGGCAATATCAGAATTGAAACACATGCAAATTAGAAGTAATTCATTGATTGCATTTTCATTGAGGTCATGTGAGTCACATTAATTTGTATGGAAATGAGCACTTATCACCAGATTTCAGATTTGGATGCTTTGCACCAAGCTCTAATAGGGTGTGATAAGCCAAAACTATTCTTATGACCCACTTCTCACTATTATTCCTCCCTTACCTTGTACATACCATGGACTGCAAATATCTAACAGTATCTGCTGAATATTAATAGATCTGATTTACTTTTTACTTTTATATTTCCTTTGTGTGGTGAATATTATAGAGTTTGTTCCAGGTAATACTTTTGACACATGTACTGATAGAAGAAAGAGTAAGAGAACCCTTTGACACTGCCTGGATTTTTTGTGCATTGGTTACTTATAAAATGTGGTCTGATTGTTGGTTTAAACACAATTATAGAGAAACACAATTTAGCTAAACTAATAGCACACAAACAGTTGTACTGTTCATGTCCCAGAGGAGAGATACACACCAATATCGGGTCAATATGTCATCAATGTTTGTGGTGGGCAAACACCCACCGTGCAGGGAAGTGAGTAAAGTTCTACATTAGGGTATGTTCACACGATGTACTGCGGGGCGTACTGTATATCGTGTGTTTCGGAAGCTTGCGCTAATACACGCGTACTCCATCCGCGCGGGGTGGGGGGGGGCTGGCAGCCGGCCGGCCGGCCCCATAAACATGCATTACTCACGGTGCGTTTTCGCAAATAATTTACATGTCACTTATCTCCTCGATCCTATTGTACGAGCGCGGGGAGAGGAGGCGTAATCCATAGTTCTCTATGAGAGCTATGGATTACCGTAATTGTGGGGCGCCATATTTAGCGCAGTACATCGCGAAATACGCAACGAAATGTGCCCCAAATAAGCTTTGTGAACATACCCATAGAGACTTCGCTAGGGTCTACATGGTATAGAGACTGTTTCAATTAATGAGATGAAACTGGTAATGTAGGTTTCATAGATGATTTGCCTGTTTAATAAAGACACAAAAGGTGACATGTGTGAAGCCCTGTTCGCTCTATTTGTAACCAGGCGCACTCCAATATCAGGTGCACTACAGAGCGCCCGCGGCACTTTGTAATACGCCTGAGATTGGGTACGTGCTGGAGGTGTGTTGCACTACAACCGAACGAAGCTACACATTTATAGCTTCAGTACGGCAAATCCAGGTACATTACTGCTGGAACAGGTAAAGCACTTTCAAAGTGGTTTACCTGAGCCAGAAGTAGCTAGAAAGTGCTAAATCTATGACCTGCAGTAGAACAGGTTAATAGATTTAGGCGCATTCTACGCTACAAATGCGCACAGAAAATGGCGCCTGGGCACCAAAAATCATACATGTCACCCAAAAAGCCTGATTTCTGACAAATGTGTTCTTCTTAAGAAAGACTGACTAAAGTTAACCAAGTCTACATATCAATAACTTGTAGAAGACATGTTACAGAGAAGGTTGATGCTGAAAAAGGCTACAAATTATTGCTAAAGACACAGTCTGGATAGTTGTCTACAACTAGGGAAAATTGGACATGATGTATGCTACTTTTCCTAGTAGTGGTTATCCTGTTAAGATCCCTCCAGGATCAAAAAGAAATCCTAAAATAGATGAGAAAGAAGTCAAGGAAAAAAGTAAAATGCTTACAGAATGGTCTTCAAACACTAGAAACCTCTGTCCATATGTCCTCTATTATAAAAACACTGATGGTGTTCATAGAAGAATACCACAGAAGAGGCTACTGCTGTCCATAAAAAGCCTTGTGGTCCCTTTCATATTGGGTCAAGACCAGGGCCATGTTTTCCATTGGGCACACTAGTGAGTTGCCTGGGGGCCCCACAAGTGTAGGGGCTCCAAGTGGTTTATGAATGTCCCAGGAACACAAGAAACATACCCTAGATCCCTTGGTTGGCTTTGCTTATTTAACTGTTTATGTGTTTTTAGGATGTACAGTTAAAAATTATGGTGGAGAAAGGAGCCAAAGGCTCCCTGCCTTGCCAAATAGTCTTGTAGGCTGCAGGTGTCTAGACATAAGTGGTGTGATAATAAGGGTGTGCTTGGGGTCGAGGGGGCTCATGGCATGACCAAGTGTGATGTCATGTATTTGGCAGGGACCACCGCAGTGCTATGCCCACGGGCCCAAAATTCTGTTAAGACGGCTCTGGTCAAGAGCACCTGTAGAAAGTCATGGGACAGGGAGACTTGGTGAGCAATATTAGATATATAAGATAGAGACATTCCATTACTAGGTGAAGCTCATGAAAAAGAAGGTGAGTGTAGCACTTACAGAGTGTAACACATGTCATATGATAAAACAGCTTGTAATTTCCAGAAACAGTCAAAAAATGATCCCCTCAACTCTTCTGATGAAACTTGTGCTTTATTTGTCTCTGTATAGTACTAGAACTGATACTTTTCTGTCTTACAAAGCCCCCATTATACACAGGTAAAACATGTGACATACATTTTAGGAAAGGATTTGCGTGCATGTCCTTACACTGACCTCATACCATCAGTGGCTGCACATTGCGAAAAGTTCTGTGGTCAGTATCTGGTATGCCAAGAACAACACAAGCCCCTCTGGATGGGCCGCTGGCTCTCAATGGGGTCCATATGTACTCCCTCTGCTGATTACACAGGTCTGCATTATGCAGCCAGCAATGAAGAGATGCCAACCACAGATACTGGACTGATTCCCTGGGAGATAACTTTAACCTTTTTCCCACAAACATAGTCTTAATGGATAAATATGCCTAAACATTCTAGTCTAAATTACATTTGGCAGTAACTGAGTTAATAAAGCATTTCTCCTTTAAAATCATAAATGATCCTCTTTTCCTCATATTACTTTTCCGGAGAGTGCAGTGTTTTCATATCAATTTACAATATGATGTAGTCACACCGACAAGGGGAGTGGAACTGTTACTAATAATTACATAGCTACGAGAACTTCCCTGAAGCCCACAGTTGATGCTTGTGGTCTGGCAGCTCTCACTTTACTATTTTTGGAGATTTTAATGCTATTTCTCTTTATTCTGGAACTAGAAAAAGTAAAATCTGTTTGTGTTTATGGCAATGGACAGGGTAAATGATGTCTTTCTGGGTTCCAGGATAAATATTGTTCTTCCAGATAAGATAAAGCACAGGTACATTGTGTTAACCTCTAGAGCTGGACATGCTTATTACCAAGATCAGATACTTTACAGTGTTTCCAACTTTCCAGCAGTGATATTCGGCAATAGACTTTAACCATCTCGGTACTGAAGAATATTCTCCTGCTACTCAGCTTGGGGCTGACACTACGTATTGGCCTGGTTGTACCTTAACGCTGTGTTTTCCTTTGTATATTATCCATTTTACATTTTTAATTTACTTGATTTGTGCATACAAATGTGTCTGTGCTTTTCATTACTTACTTCAGATTTCCAAACCACTTCTAGAAGTGATATGAGCGCAAGAACTAAGGGCAACATGTCCAAAAAGTGGCGTATCCATGCCAGTTTTAGGCGCATTAAATCAGTGTAAAGTGCGCCTGAAAGTCCAATACTTTCTAAAAATTGCCGTCAGGTATACCTTGCATAGATTACTTAATGCGCCCAAAATGGCACATCGTATCTAAAAAGGGCGCATTGCATCAAAAAGGGGGCATTGTATAAAAAAGGGGGCATCGTATCAAAAAAGGGGGCATTGTATCAAAAACGGGGGCATTGTATCAAAAAAGGGCGCATTGCATCAAAAAGGGGGCGCATTGCTCAACACTCGACCCATAGCATATCATTGGTAGTATATGGTATGCATCTATCGAGGCTCATTGCCCAACGGGGACGCATAACATGTGTAAGGCGCCTCAATAGGCGCATTTCGCGACGGGGGCGCACAGTGCACCATATTTAGGCGCATTACAAAGTGTCGTTCCCGGTGTATAATGCGCCTAGTTTTGGTGTACGACAGTTCATTTACAACAAGAATATGGCGTAAAAAGTGGGTTTGCCAAAAAAATAGAACAAAAAACTGGCATTGGCGTGTTGGGACATGTCGCCCAAAATGTCAGAAGCTTCATGTAATGGGTTTTAATGTTTGAGCGGCTGTGGAGCACTAACAAATATGTAACTATCTGGCAGATAAATGGAGTTATCTGGGTTTTATGGATACCTGGCGGATACTATCTGGGGGAAATTTGGTGGAAGAAGGATAAGGGCATGTCCATACGGCACCGGTTTTTGTCCGTTTTTTCAGACGGTTTGCGGTTTTGCAAAACCGGCCGCAGACAAACTCAACGGGCCGCGGGCCACCCGAAAAACATTCTACATGCACATTCTTCCGTCCGGTTTTCGGACAGAATATGAGCATGTGAATGGGAAGGGGGAGGGCTTTTCTCCGCTCATCGCAGAGAAAAGGCCCCCTTCCTCCCGCAGCCGTGGAGACGGCACTCAAACCGGACGAATACCGGTTGGATAAACCAACCGTTATTTGCCCATTGCCGTGTAAACAAACCCTAACTGTTTGGAGCTTTATTTTAAAGGTTTGGACTAGATAATGGGGTCATGTTACTGTTGTGAGCAAAGTATGATAAAGGACTTTCCTTGCTTCAGCATGACTGTGCCCCGGTGCACAAAGTGACAAAGCACAAAGTTAATGGTTTAATGAATTTGGTATGAATGACCTTGTGAGGCCTGCTCAGATCCCTGACATCAACCCCATCAAATACTTTTGAGATGAGTTCTGAGTCAGGTCTTCTTGTCTAACGTCTGTACTTGTCCTCACCAATGGTCTTTTAGCTGAATAGGCACAAATACTTACAGTCATACTCCAAAATATGGACCCAAAACAAGGCCCAACTCATTTAATGTATTGATCAATGATATACAAGATGGCAATATTGAAATCTATGGAGGATGTTCATATATTGTAAAAAGACGTGGACACATTGGGCGACTTGTATGAACAATTAGGTAGATGCTATATACTGTACCTAATATACATTATTTACTTACTATGTACCATTTATTAAATTTATACATAATTATTCATGCTATTCACTACACTTGTTATGTCCTATTTACTATGCTCACTGCATCCAATTTACTTATCTGACTACTTATAATTAGATAGATCCTTTGAACCTGTATCAAATATACATTATGGGCGGCGTGTGTCCGAGGCTGCAGCAGAAGTCTGGCATCTTTGTCTTTTCATCCCGAAGGCTGGCGCAGCCCCGTTCGCTCTATTTTTATACAGGCGCATTCCAACATCAGGCGCATTATGGAGCTCTCGCAGCACTTTGTAGTATGCCTGAGATGGGGGCCGTGCGGGAGGTGTGTCGCACTACAACCGTACGAAGCTACCCATTTATATCTTTACTATGGCAAATCCAGGCGCATTACTGCTGGAACAGGTAGAGCACTTTAAAAGTGGTTTACCTGAGCCAGAAGTGTCGGTTAGTAGCTAGAAAGCTCTAAATCTATGGCCCACAGTAGAACAGGTTTAGGTTTTTTCGGCACAAAAAAATCATACATGTCGCCCATTGAGTGTTTGGGCATCCACTTGGCAATTGCACATGAATGTAATGTTTTGCATCTCGGCATCTATGTATGTACCAATGATCTGCATGTATCATATGTCCTAGAATGAGTAAAACTGAAAAAGTCAATTATAGAGTAGAATGTGGGTATATTTACAGATCATAGACTGCCGTACATAACAACATGCCATGTCAATAAGCTGCTTGTAAGGCCAGCAGGACATTGTTATATGGTGCATTAAAAAGTCATAGACAAGCGGTACAGGAAGATAGTCTTAACTTTTTACAACTCTTTACAAATTAGTACAACGTCATGTGAAATAAGTATGCAGTTCAGTTCTGAGCTTCAGTTCCATGTAAAATCCATGAATAAAAAAGAGACGCCATCTTTCTGGAGAGAAAAAAAAAATCAACATAATTTATTGTGAATCTATGGAGTAGTCAAACCGTAGCAATGTCAGGTGATGGCTTTATGATTTGATGACTTCTTGGAACAAGATAAATGCTTTTGTAAACTTAAAGGGGTTGTCTCCCCTCAGAGTTTCATAGATGCATCCTGTCACTTCCTAGTCACACTGTAATTAGCATACAAGCTCCGTGCATTTACTCCGTGTATTCAACTCAGTGTTTTCCATAGTTGCCAACTTTTGAAAGTGGAAAAGCAGGAGATTAAAGAGGGCGGCGCGCTACGCGCACTGCAGCAAAAAAATAGCATGGACACGCCCATCTTGTTGATGTGCCACGCCCCTTCAAAAAGCCACACCCACTCCACCGAACTGCATAACGGCGTTGGAAGAAAACCAGGTAGATGCCCCCTCTAGCCAGATAGTGCCCTTATAGCCAGGTAGTAGCCCCGATAACCAGCCAGTGCCCCTTACAGGCAGGTAGATGCCCCCTTGCAGCCAGGTAGATGCCCTCTTTGTAGTCAGGTAGAGCCCCCTCTGTAGCCAAGTAGAGCCCCCTCTGTAGCCAAGTAGAGCCCCCTCTGTAGCCAGGTAGTGCCCCCGTTGTAGCCAGGTAGAGCCCCCATTGTAGCCAGGTAGAGCCCTCTTATAGCCAGGTAGAGCCCCCATTGTAGCCATGTAGATGTCCCCTTTGTAGTCAGGTAGATGACCCCATTGTAGTCAGGTAGATGCCCCCTTTGTAGCCAGGTAGATGCCCCCATTGTCGTCAGATAGATGCCCCTTTGTTGTCAGGTAGTGCCCCCTTTGTTGTCAGGTAGATGCCCCCTTTGTTGTCAGGTAGATGCCCTCATTGTAGCCAGGTAGATGCCTCCTTTGTTGTCAGGTAATGCCCCCTTTGTTGTCAGGTAGATGCCCCCTTTGTTGTCAGGTAGTGCCCCCTTTGTTGTCAGGTAGTGCCCCCTTTGTTGCCAGGTAGAGCCCTCTTATAGCCAGGTAGAGCCCCCTATAGCTAATAAAAATAAAATAATAAAAGCCACTTACCTCACCAGGCTCCCTGCAGCACGGCCAGCTCCCGACACCCCCCGGCCGACCGCCTCCCCCAGCCATGCTGATCGGGGGGGGGGGGGGAGAGAAGGGAAGAGGGGAACGATCCCTCCGGCCTTCTCCCTGTACAGCAGCTGCACGCTCCGTGCAGCTGCTGACTGACTGTGCGGCTGCGGCCACACAAGTCAGTGAAACTCGCCGGGCGCTACTCTGGCACCGCGGTCATTTAAAGAACCCCTGCTGGCGGCGGGAGGTTTGCCAACTCTGCCTGGGTGGCGGGGGGGGGGGGGGAGAGACCCCCATTAGCGGGACCCCCCGCCAAAAGCGGGAGAGTTGGCATGTATGGTGTTTTTAGTCTGCTAATTAGTTTAGATTAGCTTAGAAGCTTCTCTGTAACTGCTAGCAGGAGATTTATCTAAAGTAAACAGCAGTAATTAGTGTCTTTTGTCTGAAAGTTCAGATAACACACACACTCTCACTCTGGCTATGACCTGTGTGATTGTCACTCCCTGCTATCACATAGAACAAACAGCAGGGGGAAAGGAGTACACAGGTCAGTCACTGGGGGAACCAAGTAGAGCCAGGAAGGTGATAAAATCATTTGTAGCTCATTAACAAAAAAAAGATGAACAAAGCAATGTATTTGGAAAATGTCTTCATTTAGTGTTCCCTACATTTTTAAAGCTATTCTTTGTAGCGAGACAACCCCTTTAAATTGGTTTATACTTTAGTTTTTCTTTTAACCTTCCTGGATCAAAATTTATGAACTTGATGGGCATATGTCTGTTTCCCATACAAATACAAACACACAAAACAAATTCATCAGCACACTGCAAATGCTAAAATACAGGTAAACACCAAATATATGAATTAGTTTATTTTACATGAGCTTTTTTGTGCACATTTTGACCAGATTGTGAGAACCTAAGTTGACCTAATTTCATATGGGAACCTACACTACACAGTTCACATGTGGTGGATGGGCAGTGTTTAGAAAGTTAAAGGGGTTGTGTGAGAAACCCCCAAAATTAAGAATGTATAGTGCAGCAATACCAAAGATAAGCAGTAACTATCTCACAATCCAGTGTGTGAGCTACTTACAAACGCGGTTATATTGCATATTATTGCTATGTTGGATCTTTCTTCTCACTGGGCTAGTGGGCGGAGCTACAGTTGTAGGTGCACTCTCTGAAAACTACATTTCCTACATTAGCCGCTTCCTCCAGCTGAGCTATAGATTCTATATACTATATACACAGCAAATTTATTATATAAACATATATATATATATATATATAATATAAATATATATATATAATATATATATATATATATAAAATATATAATATATATATATATATATATATATATATATAATGTGTGTGTGTGTGGTGTGTGTGTGTGTACAGCCCTCCATCTCCTTTCTACTCTGCAGAGCCGTCCTCATACCACAAGTCTGTCAGATATGTAGCTAACCAGGAAGTAACACGCAGAGCCTGTCCTACTTCCTGTAGGACTGGTTTCTGCTGAGGAAGGAGCCCGGCGACCTTTTTGTTCTTCTATAATGATTAACGAGCAGACTTTTCTAATTAAAGTTATTTAGGAATATTTTCATTATGACATTTAGTTTATCTATTTAGTTTTCTTCTTTTCCCAGAGAATCCTTTTAAGTAACAGTTCATGTTAGGAGACTATTAAAGCTATTGGAAAACCTCTTTAAATTTTACCACATATCAATATAAACTGTGTTGTGCTGTTCCTATGACATTTCTTGAGCTAGTTTAATTTACGGCATTTTTCTCTTAGTTTCTATTTAATTTGATTTTCAAAAATACATGCTGCTTTAAAAAAAAACTTACATTTTTTAAATTCTCCAGATAATAACACTATGTTAGTCTTATGTAATAGAAGTTCCATTTTTGGCAATCAAACCTTTGGAATCTTGAGACGTTGGATAAGTGAATATTTTATACATCTGAAAGATTAGTACGCAGGGTGCTAATACAGTATGCTTCTATTTGGATGGCTGGGAATGTTAGGACATGAAGATATAAGATGTAGAAGGAAAGGTTTCCTAAGTCACAGAAATCCTTGATTGATACTGTTAAGATTAAGTTGAGGAATATTGCACCAATCAGGGATAATTAAGGTCCTAAGATGAAGAGACGTTCTGCAGGCTGCCATGCTTAGAATGCAATGTGATGCTCTGCAAGCATTTACCAGTCAAGCATTACAGTCTGATTTGATAAAGGACCTCTTGGAAGGGTCACTTGCTGTGGGTTTGATTTCCACAGATTTTCCTAACTGACTGTAATTTGCAGTATAGGAGAATTAAATTATGTTTGTGAATCATTGAATCAGCTCAGGTAACATATGATAAATTGTGGTGGAAGTGGAATGCAAGTTCATGCTGTGACCCACTCCCCAAAACTAAGGTTTGAATCCCACAAAGACAAGTAAACTTGGGGACAGGCTCGGACTGGCCCACAGGGGAATAGGGGAAACCCCTGGTGGGCCCCTGAACATGGCTGACCTGGAGTTGTTTTTTAACTACATATGCAAACTCAGAATAGGCAAAAAAGCATAGAAAGAGAGGCAAAAAGCAAGAGACAGCATATAAGAGCCATGTACAGTCATTTACAGCAGCTGTAGGGTGGGCCCTTAAAATAAACTCCATCGGTGGGCCCAGAAACAGCTAAACTGGTGGGCCCCTAGAATCAACTCTACCTGTGGGCCCCGGGCACCCCAGTCCGACACTGCTTGGGGATAAATGTTTCACCCAGGTGGGGCAGATACAAAAGGCCTTTTTGTTGACAATAGACCCTTGCTAGGATAAACTAGACAATAGACTCTTGCTACGATAAACTACCTGTTGTTGGCCCATCTGTTGGAACAAATTCAGATGTGATAAAAATGATACCATAGTGGATTAACAATTGGGGATGACTCCATTATTTTTGTAAGTCTACTTCTAACTGATCTTCTTCTGAGTAAATTTGAGCTTGAAATGTGGTATGAGGCTAAACATTTATTCATATGAGTCTGTTTACCACCTCCATTTAGGGATAAACAAATCTGGTTTGTAGTTCTGGAGGATTTGATTGATTGGTTGCGGAACTTCGGACTCGTAGTTGTGGTTTATAGAATCTACTCAGGAAAAGCAATAGACTATACAGATTGTCTGCACCTGCACACCCACAATTTATGGCTGATATGGCTCATTGAAATACCTGGGTCACTGCTATATTGTATATTACACAGTAATAGACTGTAACATATGCCAGCTACTACAATCTGTTGCCTCCTTATATCCTTTGCAGCTGCATTGTAGAGGGTTTCCAGGTGGTCTTGCACCTCTAGAAAGACCTCACCACAGATAAAGCCTCATGAGTCAAATTTCTGTAAGTTTAAAGGGAATGTGTCATCAAAAATATGTTTGCATATGTTTTTTCAGAAGTTTTTTGTGCAGAACCATACGTTATATTTGGTATATATTGATTTTAACCTATATGGGGAGAGGAAAGGGTGCCTCCATTTTGATTTTCTGCACCTGCCCACTCTCACAGGCTGTCATAAGAAGTGCAGCTTGCAGGTTGGGTGTTTTTATATTTTTTTCTCTCTGGATAAAGGAGGTCGGTGGACCCAGTGAGAGGCCTGAATGTGGCTCTATTGAGAGGTAAAAGATAGTGTAGGACTGCCCTATTTGAGATCAAGTTGAAAGTCGTGGGCAGCTGAAACATCTTTTGATCAAAATATGTGAACCGAGAATCTCAAAGTTCTTTCAATTTTTATGTTAGACACATTTTCTAGGAATTTTTTTATTTTTTTTATTTTTCATATCACTTTCAATATTTGTTTATAATTCTTAAGTCTTGCAGTTTTCACTTTGGCCACTAGGCCTTGCTTGCACTGCTTTAACAACAGTCAGAGAGGTTCTTTACAGTAGCTTCATGTACATAGAAGACTTAAGACTGACTCAGTCCCATTGACTTCTATAGGAAAGTTTTCTAGTCATGCTCTGTGACCTGGGAAGAAATCAGTGTGCAGGGAGGTGAAAGGGTGATCTGTGACTCTCTTCTTGTGACTGGTGGATCCTGTGTTATCTATTCACACTGGTGTCTCCTTTCAGTTTGACCCTCTTTGTGCTGATAATGAGCAGACAACTGAGACTCTACAGAACAGGAAGTTTCAGACTATTATTAGGCTTAGTGGCCAAAGTGATAACTGCAGGACTTAAGAATTATTAAAAAACATTGAAAGTGATATGGAAAATTAAACAGAAATATAACCAAAAATTCTCAAAAAAATATGTTGAACATAAAAATGTGGGTTAAACAATAAGTCATTTTTGATGACACATTGCCTTTAAGATAAGTACAATTCATGATACTATTTTTTGTCATTCACAAGGGTTGTGTTATTTTGTAGGTAGCCTTCAGTCATCTCATTGGGGGTATGCCTTGCAACTTAAATTAGCTGATAAGAAATGGCAGCACTAGAGAAAAGCAGAACCATTAGACCTTACAGTTTTTCATGTTTTGTTACTTTACACTAATTACACTTTTTCACATTTGCACAATGTCTATCTGTCTTTAGATTAATAATTCAGAGCAGTGTAAAATTGGAGGGGAAGAGAGCCCAAATTTGTTATACTCACCCTTGCCTTGTTCATCACCACTGTTCACCTAATTCTCACTTACAGGATGGCTATTCAGGTCTGCTTTGCTTGTCCCGCTAGTCTGTTTTTGGTGGCTTTCTCTGCTATGATACTATGTAGTTGTCTGCTTCAATTACTGATCACAGTCATTAGCCCCCCTCTGATTTGTGCTCTGTGGCTGTATTCAATGTGCTGGGCTGGTATGATAATGTCATCAAGACCAGTCATTTAACCAATTATGGACTGCGCATAGACCATTAATGTGGGTCATGCAGCTGCAGAATTGGAAATCCAGCTGTCAGGGGCAACCAGGCTCTACTTCAAGGAAGGCAGGGATGGTTAATTACTGTCCCTGCCTTCCCGATCACTGTATACATGGTGCTCAGTATGGGCTGCACACACAGCTTAGCAGCCAGTCTGATGCAAGACCCCAGTGGTCAGGTGATCAGTGATTGGGTAACTGTAGGAGCAGCTGGGCCTTAAAGGGGTTTTGCCACAATCTCATTTCATACCTCCTGCATCCAGCTCCTGTGTGCTCAGAAGGGGGCATGTGTGATTTGTTTGAATTGCATATCATGTGACCCAGCAGGATGACATCACCAGGCCTTTCCTCTCTCTAGTCAAAGAAAGGTCTGTTTATGTATAGAATTGTTAATAGCTGCACTGTAGCTCAGGTAACATTTTTGCTTTACAGCACAAGGGTCCTAGGTTCAAATCCCTGCAGGAACTTAACCTGTGGATTTTTGTTCCTCTTTATCAATGCACATACCTCATTGGGGTTCTTTTTTATTTGCACTGTTTGACTTATTACTAACTAGTCCAAAGGACAGGAGTAGAATGACAGCACCTGGGGTTTGAACATTCAGTAGCTTCCTAGGAGGAGAGGTGATGTCTGAGCATGTGCGACCAGGACTGAGGAGCTCTCAGCCCTGGTCGTATCTCCTGGAGATAAGCTGTAAACAATGGATCACTAAAGGAGCAGCTAAAACAAAAACAGTGAAAATGGTGAAAATGTTTATTATTTAATTTTCAAACTTCCCACGTCAATTTTACTTTGTGGCAAAATCCCTTTAACAGACCAAATCGGTTCTGCAGTAGCTGTTAGGGGACTGTATTACTCCTATAAAAGGGGATAATTTTCCAGCCCTAGTTTCATATAAATCAGCAATAAAACAAAGACATGTTGTAAAAATCTCCCCCAAATGGTCTTTTGTCTGACTTTACTGGGGAAACAAGGTGTAGAAAAAAATACAAACAGAATAAAAAACTAAATAAAAATACATAAAATAGAATATTACAGACCAAACCACAACTTTCAGTAGCCCATCCCCTGTACCAAAATATTATATATTACTTATTTTAAAACATATTTTATTGGGGCTTTTTACTAATCAAAAAATCAAAGAAAAACGTGAAAAATATTTTTTTCATTTTACTTTTTCAGATTTAAAAATTGGAATTTGAAAGAGAAATAAAAATAAAGCTTAATGTATTAATGAAAAAATAATAAAAATGGTTTAAATAACCAAAATAAAGACTTTAAATCCACATAAAAAAAACAAAAACAAATTGTGCTTAGTCAGAAATGGAGGTAAATGACTTGGTCAGATAATGGTTAAGGACACCTTCATCACACTCCAGTGTATAAGCATTAGGTTAGGGTTCATCTGTGCTGGTTATCCTGGTATAGACTTTTTCTACACCTCATACATCCTCCTGCCCTGCCCTTCCAACCTGATCCTCATCAAGTAATAACTCTTCCTTTTCTAAACCTGCCAGATTACATTTCTGTCTTCTCACTTAGGGTGACAAGTATGAACTGGCTTTTCGCCTGTTTTCTGGCGTAACCTGCGCCTCACCGTCCCGAATCCGCTGTCGGACGCAGGGATGTGATGTTAGATGCAGCGTTCGCCACTTTCAGATGCGCCTCACATGAAGGGGCGTGCAATGGGCGCGGTGTGGGTGCGGTGTGGGCGTTTCGGGGCGGGACGCGGCGCGCTCGAATCGCGGCTCGGCAAAGTGAGGCGCATTGCAGCACTCATCAGCTATGACATTCAGACCTGGTTGATTCTGGTCTAAATGATCCGGCGGAAGCGAAGTGAAGCGAGAACAGAACATTAGAGGAAACATATAGAAGATCGCAAGAGAATTCTCGGCTCTCCGCTCCGAATTCATTTTTATTTCTTTATTTTCATTACACCCATACTATTGATCATTGGCTAACGAAAATAAAGAAAAAAAATGAATTTATTGAATTAATTTTTTTTTCGTTACTCCCCCTATTATTGTTCATTTTATTTTTAGATCGGCACAAATTCGCAGTATTATCATTTGATTTCGGCCATGTACAGTTTTATTACAGATTGCATTAGAAAACCCATAAGAGCGTTGCTCGCTTTCCCATTGGTCCAAATAACTGCGCCTCTTTTAAATTAGCCAATCACAAACAGAGCTCACGCTGCATTTCTTTTCCCCATAGAACTCTATGAGAACGTAGCTCAGCCGCTGATTGGCTAAACTCGACGACCCCTCTTTCCCCCAACCAATCACAGTCCTAGAATATTTCCATAGACAGTAATCACTTTTAGGGCGCCCTTCTATCGGGCCCTTCTTTCTCCATTGAAAATAGACACACTACATCTGATTGGTGGATTCATATCTGCCGCCTGGTCTCAACCAATCAGCTCTTTTCTGCCTTTTTCACTGTATTTTGAACTGTCCGCGTTTGATTTTGATTGGTCCATACTTCTCCATAGCTTATAATGGGTCCCTGTCGCTCCTATTCTGATTGGTTGGTTTCTGCCGACCAATGAGAATAGCTTAAACAATTTGAATTAAACTGTATTTCCCGGCAATTCTCTGTATTGCAATCCTTATAGCCCGGGTGACGGCGACAAACGCATTGTTAGGGATTTGATTGATTTATGTTTATAGAAGGTTTCAGCTCTTTTTCAGAGAATATTTTACACCTAAATAAAAATGATTTTTTTAATCAGACTCCATGCCGCACGGTGCTGAGAGCCAAGATTTCATTGCCCCGATCTCTCCATAGACTACAATGGGACAAGTAGCTCGCGCTCTGATTGGCCAGGATAACAGAGACAACTATATAGGTAGCAATTACATAAAGTGTGCTGCAGAATTAATATCAGGATTTCAAGTAACATACTAAGCTTTTCTGCTATTTACTAACACAAGCACCCAATATGCACTTCATTGCATATATAATCACTGTCGTTTTATTCCCCAAAACTCCTTGACTACCCTCAGACACCTACATTGGCTAATGGTTTCCCTATCTCCCCATCTATTTTACCCTCACATCTGACCTCTCCTTACAGTCCCCACAACCTGTCTATACATCTGCACAATGCTCCTTTACTAATCAGAGTTTGGTGGAAAAGTTGGTGTGAGGTAGTCATAGCGGTTATGTCACCCAAATTTCATGGTGTGTATTTTGTTTGGTCTAGCAAAAGGTGGGGCTCTTCAGGTCGCTGTCCCTGGGAGCCAGTGACAAGTTCAGCCATCTTGAGACTGTGGTGTCCCCAAGCCTTTTGGTTATTTTTTGGGTTTTGCCAGACCTTTTTGCTCCAAAGACCTCTACCCCACTGGTAATTTTTTGGTGTATATATTTGATATATGTTTTTTGTATTTTGCATATAAAAATGGCTGCTGTGGCCCAAAGTATCCAAAGAATAAGTGTTGTGTCATTCTTTGAAAGAGTGGGTGGTTAATGGCTTGGGGGAGATGTTACTTGAGGGTTCGGATAGTTGGCAGGTCAGACGGGCAGTGAGTCTGCAATACCTGGGGTGAAGACTATAATCGATGTTCTGTAGGCCGTGTAGTTTAGCTGTAGCTATAAAGCACCACTTTGCCTCAAAAAGAGCAAAAACCAGCCGTATGGGGGTTCACTTATATTTTTTCTAAGAAATCTGCAATGTGGACCATAATTATCCAACAATAAATCCAGTTTTGTGATCCCTTTGTTTACAGTCGGCATTCAGTATAATAGATGTGCAGTAACCTGCATGAAATATGAACTGTTCATTGTATTCTTTGCTTATATTTGATGCCACAATCCCCCCCAGTTTCTAAATTCTCTGTGCTATCTGTTCTTCATGCACCACATAGAAATCCTGCAGTACTTGATAAAGAGACAGCAGTCATCTTTATATTGGATTGGGGACACACTGCTCAAGTGCCAACAACCATTTCATCCTAATCTTGTGCGTGTCACTCAAACGCCTCTATTAATCTGCATGACAACAAGCTCTCTCCTGGCATTTCAGCTTCAGGATAATAATAGGCTGCCTTCATTTTACATATTCATGAATAACTGTTAAACTCAAATGCCAGGACCCTTTTGTTTTATTGTTGTGGGTTTGGTAATAATTCATAGTTCATTTTTATGCAGACTTGTTGATATCCATGCATTTTTCATGTTTTTTTTATTATACAAAAAGAGGGTAAACCCATATAAGACAGAACACATCTGTTTTAATACTGCTGTTCATGTCTATGGCTTTCATAGAATTGTTATATTTGTATAGCAGCAACTGATTATTTTCATGAATTCATGTACATATTAAACATGGATAAAACATAAGGAAATATGACATTGTAAATATTTCTGAGACACTCATTGCCTCCCACTCAGCCAAGCCAGCATCGCTCTGCTCTGTACTGATGAGGAACAAACACCCCAAAATGGCTGTATACAGATGGGTGATGCTGGCTTGGCTAAATATCCCTTTTGCTTTCTAAAGACCCAGCAGGTCAAAAGCAAAGTGAGGATTTGTTACATCCAACAGAGGGCGCTTGAGATTCTCAGCTCCTTTCCCATAATGCCTTGTTATATGTAGATGCTTCGTGGAGTACAAAAGGCAATTTAGAATCTTCACACGCCTACATAGGTGCTCTCCCTAAGGAGAGGTCTTCCCCTTCTGAGCCACTCATTGTCTCCCACTCAGCCAAGCCAGCATCGCTCTGCTCTGTACTGACGAGGGGCAAATACCCCGAAACGGCTGTCTACAGATGGGTGATGCTGGATCGGCTAAATATCCCTTTTGCTTTCCAAAGACTCAGTGGGTCAAAAGCAAACTGAGGATTTGTTACATCCAACAGAGGGCACTTGAGATCCTCAGCTCCTTTCCCATAATGCCTTGTGATTGTAAATGTAGAAAGACCTAGGGTGAAATCTAGGTAACTTGGCGCTGATACGCCAGTTCTAAATAAAAACAGAGGAGTGTACATTACGACAGTATGGATAAAGGTGTTATGCGCCATACATTTTTGGAGTATAACACTCAACATTGGGGCCTAAGAGTGTTATGCGCCAAACTTTGCATGGCAGTTTCACACCAAACTTTGGCGCATTCTAGGTGCATAAAAATGTGTTGAGCCAGGTGCACATTGCGCCAAATTTGGCCGTACGCCTGTTTATACATCTATAAAATAGTGTGCCAGCAATTTGTGATACAATACATGATGAAAAATGGCACAGGCAAGTTCATAGATGGCACCCTTAGTATCACATATTGAATCAATATCCATATAACCACTTAGGGTGACATAGTTTCATAGTTTCATAGTTTGTAAGGCTAAAAAAAGACAAGTCGTCCATCTAGTTCAGCCTGTTGTGCTAAGGTGTTGATCCAGAGGAAGGCAAAAACCCCCAATGAGGTAGAAGCCAATTGTCCTCATTTTAGGGAAAAATTCCTTCCTGACTCCAATCTGGCAATCAGAAAAATCCCTGGATCAATGACCCCTCTCCTGAATCCCAGTCACTATAACTTGTTATATTATTACGCTCCAGAAATGCATCCAAACCCTTTTTGAACTCGGTTATTGAATTCACCATGACCAGTCCCTCTGGCAGAGAATTCCATAGTCTCACTGCTCTTACAGTAAAGAATCCCTTTCTATGTTTATGTAGAAACTTTCGTTCCTCAAGACGTAAAGGATGCCCCCTTGTTCTAGATACAGCCCTGTGTATAAATAAATCTTGGGAGAGATCTCTATATTGAACCTTTGATGTATTTAAACATATTTATTATGTCCCCCGAAGCCTTCTTTTCTCTAAACTAAATAACCCTAATCTTGCCAATCTTTCTGTGTACTGTAGTCCACCCAGTCCTTTTATTATTTTTGTTGCCCGCCTTTGTACCTGTTCAAGCTCTACAATGTCTTTCCTGTGCACTGGTGCCCAAAACTGTACACAATATTCCATGTGTGGTCTAACCAGTGACTTGTATAATGGGAGAATAATGTTCTCATCATGTGCATCTATGCCCCTTTTAATGCACCCCATGATCCTATTGCTTTGGCTGCTGCTGCCTGACACTGGCTGCTACAATTAAGTTTACTGTCCACCAGGATTCCCAAGTCCTTCTCCATGTCACTTTTACCCAGTTTTTTCCATTTAACATGTAATCATGTAATGGATTTCTCTTCCCCATGTGCATAACCTTGCATTTATCAGTGTTAAACCTCATCTGCCATTTCCCTGCCCAGGCCTCCAACTTATCCAGATCCCTTTGTAATAACATATTATCCTCTATTGTGTTGATTACTTTACAGAGCTTAGTATCGTCTGCAAAGATCGATATTCTAATGTGTATTCCCTGTGTAAGATCATTAATGAAAATGTTAAAGAGGATAGGGCCCAATACTGACCCTTGTGGTACCCCACTAGTAACAGCGATCCAGTCTGAGTATGTACCGTTAATTACTACCCTTTGTTTTCTATCAGTGAGCCAGTTACTTACCCACTTGCACACATTTTCCGCCAGTCCAAGCATTCTCATTTTATTTACCAACCTTTTATGTGGCACCGTATCAAATGCTTTAGAAAAATCTAGATATATGACATCCAGTGCCTCACCCCGATCCAGTCTAGCACTGACTTCCTCATAGAAGCTGATGAGATTAGTCTGACAGGACCGATCCTTCATGAACCCGTGCTGGAACGGCGTTATACATTTATTTTCAGTGAGATAGTCCAGGATAGCATCTCTGAGAAAACCTTCAAACATTTTACCTACAACAGAGGTTAAGACATGTATGACTTAGTGAAGACAGGCCCGTTTTAATTAGGTGTAAAGGAGCGTAGAATGCGCCAGTATGTATGAAATTGCCCTATAGCGGTTCATACATTCGGCGCATTGTAGGTGTAATCCTGGTACAACGCCTATCTGTGCCGCATAGTAAAAATGTAGAAAAGATTCTACAGAAATCCTAATAGCTAAGGCCATGCTTACTGATGTTTGTTATAAAACTATATTAAATCAAATAATTTTCCAGTAATATAAAGTTAATATAAAATTATATGATATAAAATTAATGTCTAACTAAATAATAGAAAATGTATTTACAATTAAATAAAATAACATTAATATTAAATTATATATTATAAAATTAATAATAATTGAATTAATATTAAATTAGAAAAACAATATACCAGAAATCCCGTTATTATAGTATTATCAGTGATTACAAACATATCACAGTAGGCTAGAAATAAAAGAAAAGCCATGTCAGTGAATAGAAACTATGGTAATAATCTTCCTTGGTGCTCCACAGGTCCCAGCGAGATCTGTTGTGTGCCAGCTATTGCCGTATGTAGAATAAAGGCTGACAGCTAAATCACATTTCAACACTGATCAGCATCTGATTACAATTAGTTTCTTTTAATGTAGTACAAACAAAAAATTAAAAATCAGAACAAAATTTTATGACCATAATTATGTTTTCATTAGAAAATCAACTCAATGAATTGCCCGGGTCTCTAAAGAGAAGAAGTAACAGTTAGAATACAAAAAGTTTCAGCTCTTAAAGGGATTGTCTCACTACATTGATTCCCCTTATCTCAGTCCTGTTTTCTTGGTTTCATTTTTGAATTCAGATGCATGTTTTCTGGCTTCTACTAGGCTGCAGTAGAAGCCAGGTCTGTAGCTATAGCAACCAGTGCTGGCAGCCTATCAGGAAAGACCGAACAGGTCTGTAGCTATGGTAACCTGAGGAGCTGATGCAGCCCATACAAGAGGGGATATCTCAGAATAGGTAGGAGACTGTTAATGAACACACATTGCAAAGTGACTTGTTTTTGCAAGATCTTTAACATAAAAAGCAATCCCTGTAGTGGGACAACCCATTTAACTATAATTGCCAGTAAGGTTATGTCCACACAGGGTTTTTCAATCTGTTTTTCGATCTGAAAACGGCTTGAAAAGCGCTGCGTAAAACGTATCCAAAGACATACCCAAAGTGTGCTGCAGCAGAAACGCAACATATAGTTTTAAATAGGGCATCTGCTGCGTAAAACGGATCAAGAATTGACTTTGATTCTTTGAACGGATCCGATAGACACATCAGGAAAATGCATGTAAAACAATGTCAATCACACTGCACATTGTCAGCTGCATGTTTGGGTCTAATTTTGGTTGGAAATACGGATCCAAACACAAGAAACGCTGTAGGAACATCCCCTAATAGTTACTTATCTCTACCAACATTCGAACCAAAAATTGAGACTGACACAGTGAGAGCACTGTAGTAGCAGAAAGCAGCATTGTAGTAGTAGAAAGAGAAACATTTAAAAGTTTGATTGATGTTTATGAGCTTGTTTTTCTAATCTAAAATTTATTATGTTAAGAATCAAGTTTTTTATTGGTCCTTGGAGCCTAATGTATTGGTGGGGGGGGGGGAGGATTCTGGAGGTCTGTGTGATTGGGCAACATAAAATTTCTAAATTGGTTTTAGTGAATTGAGTTTGCAGGGCCCCACTGTTTTTGCACAGGGTTGGGATTGGGGACTCTCCATTGTGTAGTTGGTGCCGTGTATACCCAACCTCTCTCCTGCACATGTTTTGGCATTGTCCTGTAGAAAATATAATATCCACTGCACACCTTATGTAGATTTGCAAAATTTTAATAGATAAACAATTAATACAGTGAGCCAAGGATCAACACTGATATACAATATATACTAAACGATAAAGCCAGCCGATAAGGGTGGAGCAATAGTTGTTATGGACACGAATATGTACCTAGAAGAGATCAACCGTCAACTGTCAGATAGGGACACCTACATACCCCTAGACAGAGATCCCTCTACCAGGATTCGTGCACTTATAAAGAATCTAACCGATCAATACACAGACCTTGGCATTATTGACAGTCAGACAGCCGAATTCCTCACAAACCACCATCCTATTACGCCCGTTTTCTATGTATTACCAAAAATACATAAGGATCCCATTAAACCCCCTGGGAGACCCATTGTGGCCTCCACGGACTCTATCTTATCCCCTTTGTCTATCTTATTAGAGAAAATACTCACACCACTAGTCAGAGTTACTCCATCATTCTTACTAGATACAGGTGACTTCCTGACTAAAATCAGTAATATCTCTCCAGTCATGAAACCACATTTTTTGGTCACATGGGACGTGACCAGCCTCTACACATCAATAGGTCACCTTGATGGGATCACGGCAGTAGATAAATTCTTACATCAAAATCACTTCCAAACTGAAGCCAGACAATTTTGTATTGATGTTCTATCTTTAATTCTTCACAATAACTTTTTTATGTTCCAAGATCGGTTCTACATACAATGTAAAGGCACTGCCATGGGGAGCAATATGGCGCCCCCCTATGCAAACATTTTTATGGCCATGTTTGAGCAAGAACATATCTACACGGATCACAATTTCCAAACCCACTCACAGATCTGGCTTCGTTTCATAGGTGACATTTTTTGTATTTGGACAGGCTCACTCTCCTCTTTACTTCAATTTCATTCTCATATTAACACCGCTCTTGAAGGATTACATTTCACTATCCATTATGATACAGACCGGATACATTTTTTGGATACAGTCATTTTATCTGATGTACAAGGCCACTTAAGCACCGACATTTACCAGAAACCGACTGACCGCAACAGTCTACTGCACTTTCAAAGTAACCATGCACCCAGTACCAAAAAAAGCTTACCACAGTCACAATTTAGGCGTGTAGAACGTATAGTACAGAATCCAGACACAAGAGAAACCCGACTCAATGAGATGTCTCAACGTTTCACAGAAAGAGGGTACCCTGCCAAATGACTCCAAAAAGGTCAGTCCACTACCACCACTAATGGGGACCTGACAGATACCAATATAACCACTAAGACATCACGCATCTCTTTAATTTTGAAGTACCATCCCTTTACCCTGAAGGTGCAACAAATTGTACGTAAGCACTGGAGCATTTTATCCCGGTCCTACCCACTAATCACCGAATTCCAGAATCTACCCTTACATTGCCACAAAAGAGACCGCAACCTCAGAGACCACCTAGTTAGGGCAGACGTAGGCTCACCCAGGGCTAGAACTCGACAGATGACCCTATCTACACCCAAGAAGGGCACCTTTCCATGTCTAGGATGTGCCCAGTGCTCGTCAGTGACCAAAGGTGGCCATTTTTCCCACCCCTTAACTGGACAGCTTTTTCCTATTAAAGGTTTCTTCACGTGTAGATCCAATTTCGTAATATACCTACTCAAGTGCCCATGTGGGTTAGCCTACGTGGGACAAACCACCCAAGCCATCAAGGACCGCATACCTAAGCACAAATCTACAATTAGATGCAAAGAGACCCTACTACCTATTCCGGCACACTTTGTTGAGTCCGGACATCATCCTTCTCAACTTCGTTTCCAGGTCATAGAACAGGTTCCTATGCCTAGACGTGGTGGTGACCGAGTAGCTTTATTACTAAAACGTGAAAGATTCTGGATACACACTTTAGAGACCCTCGAGCCAAGGGGCTTAAACAGAGAATATGACTTACGTCTTTAATGTCTCATTACTTTGCAGTCATCTGTAAAGACCCTCTGTAACAATCGACACCCTCTGGTCATTTGCTTGTAATTCTCTATATGCAAAATAGATTTTATCTCATGTGGTCTAATACCTACTATATACCTTGTGTATATATATAAAGAATTATATTATGTATACCTAATAACACCATATGTTAACTCTTTCAGATAAAATGATCATCGCGTCCTATTGGGTAATCTCTATATACCATTCTTCTGGTCCCATTTTCTACTCTACTCTGTTTCTCTCCAGTACTGCTTCTCTCTCTGTCTTTCTCCCCTTTTTTCTAATTTTCCCCTCTTTTTTCTGTCACTCCCAGTATCCCCTGTATTTATATTCTTCCCTTTTTATCTATATCTCATTCATATTCCTTTATTCTCTATCACCTCTATTCCGCTTTGCTCTTCCACTCATTTTGTCTTTACATTCTTAGTGCCGCCGTCGCAGCTACGCCGTAACCCGCCGCATGCGCAGAGCGACATTCCCACACTGCCCTTACGCCATCCTATACTTCAGTGCGCAGCCGCGGCTTTCCGCGCAGCCGCGGCACGCTATATAATGGCCGCCCGCATCGCAGCAGCCACAGGCGCGCTTCCCTGCTTCCTCGGACGCCAAGTCCACAACCCTGCTTCCAAAGGTATTTTGGACTCTCCCTTGATAGCGGTTTGCTTCCTTAGATCCTTTTTTACTTATATCCCCACTGTCTTTCTTATTGTAGCGCCACTTACTATTGGAGACGTTACTCCTTCACCAATATTTATACTTCAGTCATCTCCCTTCTGGTAAGCATGACATCACCATTACTCTTCCTCTATACTCTTTGCTGCTTTATAATCACTCCCTAATCAATGTTTTTTTCTCACAGCACTCTATGTACTGCTGATATATTTATCCCATATATACTATATACTATACGACAGATCTTGGTACTCCATTGGGTAAGAGTACGTTTATTCTATCTCTAATCTCTATTTATTCTGTGTATCCCTTTCCCACTCCGCTACACTTATGGATTTTACTCCTTTATCTGTATAAATATCTCTCT
This sequence comes from Phyllomedusa bahiana, assembly GCA_025379985.1. Taxonomy (NCBI): domain Eukaryota; kingdom Metazoa; phylum Chordata; class Amphibia; order Anura; family Hylidae; genus Phyllomedusa; species Phyllomedusa bahiana. The sequence goes on along the minus strand of JAODAL010009449.1, from coordinate 65,047 downwards.
TTTTCTGTCCCCCCTATATTTCCTCACTTCTTTTTATCCTTTTAATTTTTTCTTTTGTTCTTGATTGCCCCCGTTCTTTTTGTCCTTTTTTCTTGTTTCTTTTAATTTTTGTTTCTCTTTACCCCTTCTTCTTCTCTATATCCCACCTTCTTTTACATATATGTATACTTACTCATGATATACTTTTATCCCACAGATGTGCTTGATAAAGGCTCTATCAGCCGAAACGTCGCATACATTCACATCTGTGACTCCCTACAATGTAATACTGATGTAAAAAAAGATACATTTGTTGAGTATATATTGTATATCAGTGTATATCAGGATCCTTGGCTCACTGTATTATTTGTTTATCTATTAAAATTTTGCAAATCTACATAAGGTGCGCAGTGGATATTATATTTTCTATAGATATTGGACTCGCATGTCCTTTCCACTATTGCACCCGCTAACCCTAAATTGCCCAAGGTGTGCGTGACTAATTCCTACACAAATCTTGGCATTGTCCTGGACTGGAAGAATATTGGAGTCGGGTGCTTTGGCTGATTCGCTGGGTCTGTCGGGCCGATATGGAGGGAACTCCACTGGTGTGTGTTCTAGGATGTGTGGAGAATATGAATGTTCCCGAGGCTAGGGGAAGGTTGCGATTTCAGACTTCTGTATAAGGCTGGGGGGTTGGTGGCATTGAGATGATTGGATGGGGGGGGGCATCGTCAGAGCAAGAGTTTACTGGTGGGGTGGATTGGCGACTTTCATTGGAGAGAGGGGAGTGCTTTGAAGGAGGAGCTAGATATGGGTGTGCAGGATATGGGCCAAGTGACTGGATGCTCCTGCCCTTGCCCCTGTGAATTTGGGGTGTGGATTGTTGGGGATTTCGGTGTGGATACATGAGGATAGATTTTTTTTGGGAGGGTTGTGTGGATGGAGGCCATCCAGGAGAGAGTAATGGACAAATAAAAAAGTTATATGAAATATAGTTTGATCATTGTTATAAATTGTATTATTTTAGTGGTATAAGTTGAGAAACAATTGATATTTTTTGCCCTAATGGCAAATCTAGTTCCACTACAACATCTTTGGCCTCAGACCATTTATTACTTGGTATGGCTGTTCTTACAGTTATGCGCCTAGTTTTGGCGCTCCACATTCATAAATGTGTCTAATCCTACGAATCTGGTGCGACATGCCCCAGAAAGGCGTAGATTGGAGTACGACTGTTCATACATCTATAGAACAGGGACCTGCCAGGTTTTTGGCCTCTAATCATACTATAATACTGGCACAGTTGCCCTTAGTCCTCGAAAACAACTAACATATTGATGCAATGGTCTTACTCAGATTGATACATTTATGGGGGTGTAACAGTGTGACACTATCAATAATGTGCTTTTCTGTAATTAGCTGATCAAAGTCATGGGTTCTTCATCCTGTATTGACACAGACAATCTTTTTTATTCAAAGTGGTTCTAGGTTGTTTTTGTGCAAAGCATTTTTTCTGAAAGACATACCTGATGTTCATAAATGTGTCTACTTTTATGAATGTGCTGCGACGCCCCCAGATTGGCCATAATCTTTGCTGCATTACAAAGGCACTTATCGCGCCAAAGTTTGGAGTACGCCTGTTCAAACATTCGTTTTGGCTCAAAAGTACACCAGAAAACTGGTGCAGCCTTGTTCATACATATCACCCTTTATCTCTTTCTGTATTGTGAGTGCTTTATATACTGGACAAAAAAGAATGACTTGCCATGCTTTTGTGCATGGCACATAATACCGATACGGTCTTCAAATAGAGCAAACATAGTCCCAAAAAAAAATAAGTTTGCCATGTTGTTTAATTTGTCTTTATCATGGCATACACTTTTTTCACAGTATCCTGAAGAATACTGGTGATGGAGCCACAAAATCTGATGTGAAATGGGGTTGTACAAAGCATTCATGTTAGTGCACATCACAATTGGTGTTTTTTCCCATTTTGATGAGAAGTGCAGCTGGGGGTAACTTGCATAGGGGGAATTACAAGTTAATCACAGAAGCATCTGTTCAACAGCAGTAAGAGAAGAGAAAAGCCAGAGAGGAGGAGCGCGCCCTCGTGTATTATAGTATATAACAAAGTACGGGGAATACAATTGATGAATGTGCTCACCTGGTAAGGTTGTGCAGGTGGCAGAAGGCACAGCACTCCAAAAGGCACAGTGCCGGTGTATACCGGTATGTGGGGTGAATGCCGCTGGTCCAGCTTCTCCTCATATTATTAAGACCTATGATGAAGATGGATGTGATGGTTCTTTGCTCTGTCTTTTTTTTTTTTTTTACAAACAGTGAATCTTCTGATTTCATTTGCTAAACAAACTCCTCCTGCTTAAAAGCAAATTAGGTGAAATTAGAATGAAAAAAATGTAAAAGGAGAAGGCAAGTCAACAGATCTTTAGATACAGTGTATTATGTAATCCTTTTCAGAACATTTTGTATTTTAATATTGACCAGTTAAGATATGGGAACAGTGGACTTACATTGCTAGGTGTGCACCTAATGGGAAAGAAGAAATTATTACAGCCACTTGTCCATTCACCTATGATAAAATGTCACCTTCCATGTCAACCATACACCACACAACACATACGTCAAACTTTAGGACCAACCAACTACAATGTGCCATAAAACAACAGGGAATGTGAACAGCTATGGTAGGAAAAGTCCCACAGCAATCTCATTCATAGCCAAATAGGTTGGTTGGTAAATGCAAATAAGCAAATGCCTAAAGCAGCTCCTTCTCTAGATGTCAGCAGCTCTTGTCATACACTGCTAATATTTTCCCTTCCACCATAGAGTGCCAGACTGGAAAGTTTGGATCTCACCAGTGGAGTTGGTCCTTGGGTGCCCACCAGTAGAGTAGGTTCTTGGGTACCTACCAGTGGAGTTTATTTTTGGGCCCACCAGTGGATTTGATTTCTGGGGCTCACCAGTGGAGTTAGTTCCCGATTGCTCACCAGTGGAGGTAGTTATTGGGGCCTACCAATAGAGTTTATTTTTGGGGTCCAGCCTACAGGTAGTGTACATTACTACACACACTGAACATGACTCTTAAATTCTACCTCTTAATTTGTGCCTCTCTCTCTTTGTCCAGGAATTCACTATGACAAAGGGCCACCAGGAGTTTCCTCAGCTTCCCTATGGGCCAGTCCGAGCCTCCCACCACAGATACTCTGGCCTTACATGAACTGCTAGCTTTTTTACCTAGATTTTGATTTGCCGCAATATTTCCCATCAAATGTGCGTCCTAACATCTGAACAATTGGCTGGCGTGACCTTAATCTATTTAATTGAGGAACAAAAGCTAGAGTAAATTTTGAATATATACAACATCCCATTATCAATTTCTTGATTTCACATTTTGCTATTAACAAATCTCCTTGACTCTCAGTCAAGGTTTTTTCTTATAAAAAAGGATTATACAGGGCACATGACCTTCTGCATCTGGTGCCGTCATTTTAAAGCAAAAACTAGCAACAAAAGTTCCCCTGAATAAAACCCCATCAGAACAATTGTGGTTCCTGCTGCTGTCACCTGCACTCCGGAGCCCAACTCATAAAAATGGGATTAACGATTATGAGGTCTTTGCAAGGTCTTACCAGACTAATAGGAGCCACATGTGTGAGGATACATTATGACACATGTTAACCCTCCAGAATTTCTGTATATTTTTATTCTGGCTCTATAAATTTCAAAACGTCTATTAAGCTTGGTCTGGCTATTCTGCTTACAACCAGAAATAACATTTGGTAATTCAGAGCATTGGTTATAAAATATATTGTATCCTCACAAATCATGGGTCACAACCCATATATTTATTGTTAAAAATATTACGACTATTAGTTCTGTCCTTTCAGTTATTTGTCATGGCAGCCATGAAATATTATTTCATCAAAATGGCTTATTTACTGTTTGACTCTTCTCAGTAATGTGTTCATGATTTGTGCCATCATCACAGTACATATTTGCTGACTGTAAACTTTTCCCTTCCACAATTTTGGACATTAACGGGTTTTTAAAAATTACAATTCATGGAGGTCCAGTTATCGGCATTTCACTATTCAAATCCAGCAAGCGAAGCTTCTCATTCATTGCTCACATGGCCACCTCTCCATCCAATATGTTAATGTTATGACCATGTCTTTAGTAACCAGGGGTGAAATGTCTTATTTAATCATTAGAAATCACGGTTTAGTACATTCCTTATGGTTTAATGCTCCTGTCTATGATGTCCATAGACAGGACATCATAGACAATTTGCTGTACCAGTTCCTGGAAGCTTGGGTTTCTTACACCAGGCTCTGGTTTCCACAAATTATTGTGTTTGCTTTCTCTTGCACTGATGTTCTTCACTGTTAGAGATTGCTTGAAGCAAGCATTTTCTGAATTTAAATTATTTAGTCCAGGATGAAAAGAACAGTGTGGTACATTTACTTTGAGAATAGCACCACAATTCTGGCACAATATGTGCCAAGATACTGGTGTACATGCCTTACACCAGATTTATTATGTTTTAGACAGTTGTTTGAGATTTTAAGAAAGCTTCCAACAAAGGGTATGTGGTGTTTCATAAAAGTGTGGCTTACAGAAAATGGGGTGTGACATAATAGAGAGAGACAGAAGTGTCACCCCCAGACATTAGATAAATGCAAAGGTAAATATGAGTTTTTTTTTTAATTTAATATCAGCATCTTAAAATTATAAACAATAACACCTGGAAGGCCCTTTAACGTGAAATTGTGCACCAAAAAATGTGCAGTTATTGACAAGTCAATTTATGAGTCAACTATACTTAAATAATGCAGTATTAGTTGTAAGGCGGCACAAGGGACCATCATAGATGAAAACACTTAGGTGCCTGCTTGTAGCATTAATCTGTGCTGACTTTTACTGGAGTGGTCAAAGAGCTGGTTGGGATGGCCACTCCTGCATTTCCAGATCCAGGCCTAGCATTATTGGCCTATGTAAGCCTGGGAGGTCAGGTGAACTGGGTGTGGTTCCCAGCCTGAGTCTTTAGTGGACTGCTGTGCAGAGTTATAGAAGGTAAATTGTACTTTGCCAGAGCCTGGAAGGCTAGTACTACCACCGGATCCAGCCAACATCACATCACCAATTGGCAAGATTGCCATAGAGTGGCAGAAGGGTTGTGCCTTATCAAGAACAATTGAGGTATGACCAAAGATTTTGCGTATTGTTGTATGCTGCCAGAAGCAAGCCATGGTGATGTCACTTGTTTTCCTTTTTGTATGAAATAAAGACATTTTAACACCATAGACTGCTCTTACTCTCTGTTTAGTGACTGCCATTTGGAACTGATCCCCACAATTGGTGGACAATGCGGGCACAGCCCCGCAGAGAGATTTATATGCCCTGGGTAAAGGCTGAGAACCAGATAAAGATACAGACCATAATAATGGAGAAGACTGTTAAATACCTTGTGCAGGTCAGCACGCAGCAGCAGCAAGGGCCCTGTCATGTGTGTATGTGTGCAACAGGAAATGAACCAGCTCTTGATAAAACAGATAGGCCTGTTCACAAAAGCCATCCAGGTCAAGGAGACCCCAGCTCCACTTTGCCAGGATAATGGGCAGCGTAAACAACGAACTGTAAGGAATGCACTGGAGAAAATGTCTCTCGAGGATGACATGGAAGCCTTCCTCACTGTCTTTGAGTGGGTAACCGAATGGGAGAAGCTTCCCATGGAGCAATGGGCTGAAGTCTTGGCTCCACTTCTCACTAACGAACTCCAGTAGGCATATTACGACATGTGTCAGCAGGATGCCAGAGAGTACACCAAGCAGAAAGGCAAGATCCTGGCATGTCTCGGGGTAATGGTGGCTGTCTAGGCCAGGAGAGTACACCAATGGGACTTCAAGAGGGACAAACCTGTGAGGTCTCAGATGTTGACCTCCTGCACCTATTCCAAAAGTGGCTGTAGTCCAATGCCTGTATCCCACCTCAAATGGCAAGATTGTGATGGACCATTTCATCAGGGCCGTTCCTATGGGCGAGCAAGGCAGGAAATTTGCGGGTCGCTGCTCACCAGAGGGGGCGCCACGGCCACCTGCCTCACCTGCCCGGCGATTGCTCTCTGACTCTGTACAGCCATTTTACAACAGCCGTACAGAGTTAGCAGCTGCACACACTCACTGTGCAGTTTCTCCTACAGGGACGAGGCAGGACAGTTCATTACCCTCCTGCCTCAGTGAGTGCTGTACATACACATCAGCGTCTCAGGGGGCATGATGCAAGGCTTTCATCACACCCCCTGCAACGCTGGATCTCTTCAGTCGGAAGCCTAAACTTCTGCCCTAGGAGATCCCGGGAGCTATGTGGTGGCTTACTGTACACTGTACATTAGCTCCGGGACCTGGCCGCACTGCAGGGAACCTGGAGAAGTGAGTACTTTTTTATTTTGTTTTCATTAGCCATAGGGGGCATCTACCAGGCCACAGGGGCATCTACCAGGCCACAGGGACATCTACCTGGCCACAGGTGGCTAAAGGGGCATCTACCTGGCTACATTGGGCATCACTGGGCCACAGGGGACATCTATGTTGCCACAAGGGACATCTACCTGGCTACAGGGGACTACAAGGGGCATCTACCTGGCTATAGGGGGAATCTACCTGGCTACAGGGGACTACAAGGGGCATCTACCTGGCTACAGGGGGCATCTATCTGGCAACAGGGGGCTACAAGTGTCATCTACATGGCTAAAGGGGGCATCTACCTCGCTACAGGGGACATCTACTTGGCCACAGGAGGCCACAGGGGGTATCTACGTGGCCACAGGGAACATCTACCTGGCTACAGGGGACTACAAGGTGCATCTACCTGGCTTCAGGGGGCATCTGCCTGGCTACAGGTGGCTAAAGGGGCATCTACCTCGCTACAGGGGTCATCTACCTGGCCACAGGAGGCCACAGGGGGCATCTACGTGGCCACATTGGACATCTACCTGGCTACAGGGGACTACAAGGGGCGTCTACCTGGCTACAGGGAGCATCTCCCTGACTACAGGGGGCTACAAGTGTCATCTACATGGCTACAAGGGGCATCTACCTAGCCAAAGGGGGCATCTACCTTGCTACAATGGGCATCTACTTGTCTACATTGGCATCTACCTAGCCACAGGATGCTACAGGGGGCATCTACCTGGCTACAGGGGGCTGCTTCCTGGCTACAGGGGGCAAATGACTACCTACAGGACCCCATATAACTACATAATAGGAACCTTTATTTTTACTCCTCTATAACTACCTAGCTACTTAATAGGGGAGCGAGATACCTACCTGTTGGGGAACCTATAACTATACTTAACTAATGGGGTGCTATACACCTACCTAATTGAGGACTACCTACCTAGTTTTGGGGTGTACCTACATACTGTCTTAGGGAATCTAACTACTTCCCATATTGGTATCCAAAACAAGACTAAAACTTGGTGCACAAATGGGAGTCTCATAGCCGTTTGGGGGCACTTTTACTGTTTGGGACACAAGATGGTAATTATTACCATAAGAGGGGGAGTTTATGCAAAGATAGGAATTGGTAGAGAATTGCTGATAAAGTGATGAGTCTAAGATGTTTGTTTTGTAAATTCTACAGTGAAGAGTTGTGGTGGTCTGGGACAGATGGAGAATAGAAAGAGAACAACTCTGCAGAGACGTCTCCTAGAAGTCCCTGGATGTAACTTTACAGTAATCGCTTATATGTCTGTAGAGCCTGTGTACAGCTGGTATCCATCTCTGTATGGTCACTATATGACGGTAATATTGAAGTATAATGGTTTATATTCAGCGATGGTATGGTATATTATTCAGTCACTATGTGGTGGTGATATGTGGTCATGGTATGGCAGTATTATTCAGTAAGTATGTGGTCATAGCGTGGTAGTATTATTCAGTCACTATATGGTGGTATTATTCAGTCACTATGTGGTGGTGATATGTGGTCATGGTGTTGTGGTACTATTCAGTCACTATGTGGTCATTTTGTGGCGGAATTCTTCAGTCACTATGTGGTGATGATATGTGGTGGTATTATTCAGTCACTATGTGATGGTGATATGTGGTCATGATGTTGTGGTATTATTCAATCACTATGTGGTCATGGTGTGGCTGAATTTGTCGGGGGTCGTTTACCAACACTGGGGGTCACCCGTTTGTCCCGGTACTCCAAATCACGATCAGGGGAACATGTATCGGCCGATTAGAAACTGAGTCAGACGCAGAGTTCTGGTTCGAACCATACATGTTCCAAGTAATTCTGTACAATACAATGCATTACACACATATTTTGTATGATCTGTAATCAATCAAGCGCAGGCGCGATAGAGTTTGAGAGGGACTGGATGTATTCCATATTTAGGCAGCTTCTGAATAGAATTCAATGTCACGTTGTCTCTTAGTAGAAAAAGTATTCTGGGATGCATCTGCAAAACTACGTTAGTTCCCAGTGAAATGAACTTATTTTCTTCAGAAAGGGAACTGATAACAAGACGCTGCATCCTGAGGAAGCCGATAACAAAAATGGTTACATCCTGAACCGCGACCTCTTGAGTGCTTCATATATATTGCAGTTATCAATTCTCACAAAATGGATTCAGCCAAGCTAATTGCATGTCAATGAGAAAAGCTTTGGGATTTCATAGTTATGCATACAACACAAATATTGGTTCAAACCTCTTTTAACCTTCACAATCCCCCCTAAAGACCAATGATTTTTCCTCTACTTGTCCCTATTGTCCTTCTCTGAAACTAAAAATAGCATAGGACCTTTGGAAACTGCCTCAACTGGGGTAAGGGGTTGAGAGGATTTCTTCAGAAAGGATTGTGAAGAACCCCCCAAGCTGGTGAATTCAACACGCAACTTCCAGTGCCTGACTAACAGTGTGAGTTTTCCCCTTGATCTTTCCCTTTTAAATTAAGAGAATTAACCCATGGTTCATACTTATGGGGGTTCTGATAGGTGGGATATCCTTGAAATCTCCCACATCATCATACATTAAAGGTTCCTGTCCATGCATAAAGGAAGTTACCTGAGGTGGCTCCTCCTTGCAGCGATCCGGGCCATTAGATCTTTTTGTAGAGGGGAACGCAGCAGCACAGCACAAACATTAACACACCAGTTATAACCAGCAGTAACATGCCCACTTTGCTTGAACCGACGCTTTCCACCTCCAGTCCAATCATTCAGCAGGAGGCCGCAGGAAGTATCCACTCCGAATTCACTTGAGTTTCCTTTGACAAATTCTTTATCTTACCTAGGGCATAGTGATTTGCCTTCCACTCCTGATTTTGTCGGGTATGATAGGATGCAGCATACTTCACCTATCATCCCACAAAACTCCTCCTTTTTCTCAGCCAGCACCATGTACGATGGCTAATCGGTTCTGTAAGGTCATCCTATATTGGGGCCTAATTCTTCATAGACTCCTTGGAAACCCCATCTCTACTGTAATTAACAAACCTTGCTGATTATCTTAAATATAATTTAATCCAAGTCCACATTCCTTATTGATTTGCACTGGGGAATAATGGAAAGGAAGCCTGCAGCAATCTGATCCGCGCTTTGAACTGGGCAGGGACCCCTAGGCACTCCAATGATCTATAAATATATTGGGATCTTCCCTGGGATATTGGAGGCCGCTCGTTTTTTCCTTCGGAGGGTCTTCTAGTGGGGGGCTGGATTCCATGGGGTAAGCTTGAAGGGCATGGAGAGCTTAATTAATGCGGCACTGACCTTATCCAGGTACTGGCAACCCACTTCTAGTCTCCCATCCCCACACAACCAGAAGACATCCAGGAGGGTTCCACGAGATTCACCAGATTACCACTATTCCAGGTTGACCTGCAAAATCCGGCTGGAGACCCCAAAGATGTATCTCCGTCCGGTAGAATTGTGAGAGAAACAAGTGTAGATTCCCAGGGCTACCAACACTTCTCCCGGGGGCTTCATCTTGGGTTTGAAACTAACTAGAGGGATTAGATTTCTCACATCCAGAAACATTTTCTTTTCAACAGGCTAATAACACACTCTGCATTATCTGCAGTAACTTGTGATAGTGGGTGGTGTTTCCAAGTGTGGGTTGGCTCCGGCCACAGGCCAAACACCCATACTGTTAAATTATGGGCCCTTACCATGTATTTTAACCCCATTCTAAGCCACAGGTTTATCCGGGGAGAAACTTGGGGATCAATAGAAAACACGTCTTCCCACTGTATATTTGGGTTGGGACTACTTCTTCTACTGCTTTCTGAAGATTGACCTTTCGCCCCTGGACTACAGTGGGGAAGGCGGCGGTGGGTCGTTTTTAATGTCTTTAAGCTCATTAGGCCTAGCAATGATTTTATATAACTATTATATGCCCCTAAAACATATTTGCCCATATCTCAGCTGAGGGATTTCAATATTCAGGCAGAGTGGTGAAGGCCATCTTTTGGAAACAACCGTTACCCCATTGTTGAGTGGGGCCCTTGTCAATGTCATCCGCACTAACAAGGATCTTCCCTTCTCATCCTTACGATCTATGGCCTCCCTTGGTTTATATCCCCAGTCCTCACCCGTGTTCCACCCCACATCAGACCAATAGTAACAATTTTCATTCCCAGGACGGGTCACACACAAATAGAATTGTCCCCGACTGAAGACCTCATGGTGGAGTCGGACACCCATTGACAAAACGTATCCTAGAAACAATGTCACAATAATCAAATGAAAAGGTTTGCACACTTTGGGTGGTGTCCAGCCAGAAGGTCACTACAGCATTTGCTATAGGTAAAACAAATAAAAGGATATACACAATCATTTTGTCACTGGGTCCCTTTTACAATGAGAAGCGTGTATCCACGTAGGTTATCCTCAACTACACTGCGTGGGGTAATCAGGATAACCGTAAATGGGCCTCAAATTCAAGGCTCAGGCAATTCCTCCTTATATGCCGCTTATGAACACTCTGTTCCTCCCTGGGTTAAGTAAAATCATGCACCGATTCCCCAGTAGATTCAGAAGACAAGCAGAGACTGCAGCATGCAAATTAGTCGAACTCTTTGGACAATTCAATCACAAATTGTACAGTCCCACACTATTTTCCCCTAGCTCTTGCCCGCTGACTTCAAACACAGAAGAGCTTTCAAACAGTACTCCCCATGGGGTAAGGGCCCATGTATTGCTTGTGGGGTGTGCCTACGTGGATAAAACAAATGGGGAGATCTAGGCCAGGGCAAGGGGGACCTCAGCAGTCATTTTTAACAACTTATTCTAGAGAGTTCCATTCATTCTCTCTACCTTCCACAAGCTTTGGGGATGGAAAACGGCGTGTGAGGCCCAAATCTACCCCTAAACATGTACCATAACTCTCGGAAAACCGATAAAGAATGCTGGACCCTGGCTGACTCGATCACCTGAGGATTCCAAATCGACAAGCTATTCAGAATCAACATCTTTGCGTATACTTTGGAGGTCATGTTGGGTCCACTGGGAGCTTCTGCCATCCTGAAAACATGTCTACTGCAACCAGAAACATATTCCATACTTCCACTCTTAGGCATCTGGATGTGGTCTCTTGAATCCTTTGGAAGGGGAACTCGGGTTTTTGCCATGTGTTTGCAAGGAACATGAGCATGGGGAAAGGGTTGAGGTGGTGCAGATGGTGCAATTGCTTATTGTAAATGGCAGCAATCATGGAACTGATCCTGGAGCAAGGACAACTGACTGCACATAGCTAGTGCTGATTCTTCCACGATTAGTAGGCTCCATGGGCCCAGGCTGCAATTGCAGGATACCATTCGTCTAGGTAAACAGACAAGGCCTTTGCACTTCCCCAAAATTCCTCTTCGAGAGTTTGCACCATCTTCTTCCACTGTTGTTTCTCCTTTGCAGTTGCCAATGTTTGTTCAGCTGAATATTCTTTCTTGATGGGCCCAGCCGGGCTTCCAATCAGAGGCAGGAGTTATCAGTTCCTGTTGTTGTTAATGAATTCCTTCCTCGGCCTCTGGAGGTTACCAAAATGAGTTCAGGATCCAGAAACTTGGATGAAACTACACCAAGAGCCTGCTGCTTTTGCAGGCTTGTCCCCGCTGTCCTGGTTTCCTCTGGTCGTTTGTCTTTCACTTTCCATGGCTTTAACCTTTAAGACGGCTTACCATTGTGTGCAGTTTCAAGTGCGCCAACAAGGATTTCTTGTACTGCATGCTTACAGGGGTTTCCTGCAGCTGTGATGAATCCTCTATCTTCCAAATGAGCCCAAATCATGTGCTATGCCATAGTCATTTATTGATTCAGTCCATATATTCGACCGGGGTTTTTATCCATCATCATTTTTGCAGGCTTCTTCAAGAGCTTGTAGTCGCAATTTTGAGCTGAAAGTGCGGGGGCAGTGCTTCTGCCATGGGAATTCATCTACTGTGTTTATTGCAAATCCTGTATGAAAAGTCCCGTCTTCATAGCAATCTTGAGCCATCATTTCAGAGATCAAGATCTTGCATGGGAGCTCTCCACGGTCACCACTGTGAATGGGGCAGCAGTTTGATCTTGTTAGGCTTTTCAAACAATCATGGTGGTCATCTTCTGGGTCATAGTCCACTTCTGTTTCTTCCCCCCCTGTGTAGTGGAAGAAGAGTGGCTGGATTCAAGACTGTACAGCGCTTGAAGGAGATGTTGGATGGCAGGAGGAGTGAGGCACAGCCGACCGCAGGTGGCGCTGATGAGCATGTGTTTGGAAGCGTCAGTTTGTAGTACTGCAGCCAAATCATGGGGTGCCTGAATAATCACATCATGTCCCAGAATAATATCCGCAGTTTTGTCAAGAAGAATTTGTGCTGCATGGACAGCCTTGAGGCAGGCAGGAGCTGTCCTGGCACGTGGGTCCAATCGACAGAAAGTACCCTAGGGGGCGTTGGCGGCCCCCATAGTGCCTGGTCAGGACTCCAGAGGCATTTCCCTCTGTTTCAGAGACAAAAAGGATGAAAGGATTGAATTGTATCTGGAAGTCCAAGTGCTGGAGGCATTTGACACTGCAGTCCTGTACAGCCTTGAAGCAGGCCCTTCTAGTTGTTGATACACGGAAAGGTTAGAGCTTTGGTTTGAAGCCTGTTCCTCCAGTCTTCAGCATGACGTAAACAGGCTGCATATTTACTGGATGCATCCGGTAACCATTGCCTACCGTAAGTGATGAGGCAAGGCAACTTTGTAGTTGTACTTGAGTTTTCTGGATAAGGAAGTGGATGTGATGGCTTGCAACACTTCATCAGTAGGGTGTCTGGTTCTTGGGATAAACAGAGACCTAGAAACCAACTCTTGTTATTGCACCCCTGGAGCCTTATCGCTTGGAGACTTGCAGTTGAGAGCAGCCAATGCTGCCGCAGGGATAGAGATTTTCCTTCCAGATCTTCCAGGGCTTCCGCCCAAGAAGAAGATCATCGACATAGTGAAGAAGGTTTACTTCAGGGTTGTTGGCTACCCATGGTTGTAAGAAGCTGTCAAAGCCTGAGTAAAACTGATTTGGGCTATTCTGGGCCCCTTGAGGGTCCGGTCCAGTGAAATTGAAAGATCCCTGAAAGGTAAAAGCAAACAGTACTGACAGTCTTCATGAGAGGTACCTGAAGATGCATAGACAGATCATAACTGTGAAGCAGGAAGCAGAGGGGGGCATCTGGGAAAGAAGAGTGTTGGGATGGGACCACTGTGGTGTTTCCAGGATTATATTTTTTAAAAAAAATAAAATTAAAAAAGTAAAAAATTATAAAAAAAAAATTAAATATTTTTTATTTTTTTTTATTATAGTGCAGCATTAACAGCCCGTGATCTTGCACCAATCGATATCCTCCTGCGGTTTCTCCTTTCTTGGACTTACTTCTTCACAGTACGAAAGAGGAGTGTTGCATGGAGAGAAGCAGGAGACGAGTACCCCTTGAGTTCAAAAAGAGACTGTATTTGAGCCTTCAATCCATCTTCTTGACCAGCGTTGAGGGGATACTGTGGAATTCTAGGTAGGAAGACTCCATCCTATCAGGTACACATGCACAGGTTGGAACAGGAAGGAGACCAACATCATCTGGTCCTTGTGACTCAAAGTCCTGGAGGGAGGTTAGAAAATACAGATGAATCCAAAAAAATAAGGCTTGTTAAAACATACATCAGAAAAGGGATGGCCTTTCAATGCACATCGGTAAATGCATCCCATCTTTCCGATCCTTGGATCCTGTAAATTAAGCTCCATACCTTCAGAGGAAACTGGATGTTGGCCCGCAATCAGTTGAAAGTAAGTCTGCTCCCAACCAGATTAACTGGGCAGGTGTCAGAAACAAGGAAATATCATCAAGTGAGGGAAAGGGACCATCATTAATGTAACATGAGGGGCGACTTATGAATGCGACCCTCTAACCCCAATACAGCTAAGTAATGACAGAGGAGATCTGGACCCCAGGTGGGTAATGGCCTTCAGTGATATTTGCATAATAGTCATTAAATGCAGTTGTCCAACATACTAGAATGGGGTATCCATAGATCCAGCTGAAACAGAGAGTAGGGAGATGGAGCGTTTAGCAAGTCATCTCAGGTGACCCTGCTGGCAGCGCTAAGACATTCCAGATGCCTATCGAAGGATCTCTATATTCTTATCTGGGTCTTGCTGTCATATACGGGCCTACGGTGAGGTATTTACGACTATCTCATTGCAACTCCCAGCACCGGTAACCACTGCAGAGCCCAGTTTCTAAGATACCCATGTTTTCTAGAATCAGGCACATTCCACCTGAGACGGGCTCCCCGCGCCTTCCTAATGACTACGCTGCCAATCCTCCAGCGTTGGTTAACTCTGTATTTGCTGGAGTGTCACTATCGCTCCTACTTTGTGGGAGGTAAATCTTAGAGGTTTCGAAAGCACCAGGGTCTCTAAATCTTTCCAAATAGCCCCAAAAGATTTGCTGGTTTTTGACAACTTTCGTAGAAACTGCAATGGGGAATTTCATGGGGTCTGGCAAATTACTGGATAGCATCTAGATGTTTTGGGGGTAAATGCAACATACAAAGGGGCAGGTGGAGGCTGCTTTGGATCATCATGACTACTCCACTTTGTGGTTGGGTACATGGGGGTTTACAGGCTTTTTGCCTGTACCGGGGGGTTCCTTTCGTTGTGAAAATCACAAAGTCCATACCCTCTTTCACATTTGCAGCAGTATGCCCTGGGAGAGAAAACAAATCATACCACATCTAAATTACATTTCTCATTTTTGTATAAAATTGGAACATGCATCAGATGAACCCTTCATACTTCATGTAAAGGAAACTTATAAAGACCATAGGAGATCCCGTGGGAGAGAGATTGATCGACATGTCCATCCGTCCATCCTCCACTTCACTCATCAAAAGCAAAGAATTGGCAACAGCAATGTGGAGCTGGGAGTTTCATTGTCATCATCCTTACCGCTGAAAATTGGACCCACCAGCATGAATTAGATAATACAAGGAAGATCTCCTGCACTGAGGAAATAGCGGACCCGGTATCTACTCTCCCCCTTTTCTCTGAGAATACCGATCACAAGCTTGTTGGGCTTCTAAACCACTTTTCCAAGAGGGTCATCTGCCAATCCCCCTCGGTGTGACAATTGGGTATTGGCAGGGTTTAACCAATGGCCCGACCCTATGGGACAGAATATCCCCATGTCCTATGGAAAATAACACTTGTCCACCAGTTACCGTTGACAACATGCAACTAACTTAGGTTCCCATTTCGCTTCAATTAGACATCACTTGAGGGTGTACAATGATCTAGGAAGGCCAAAACCCTTTTCCCCGGAAACCACCATGTAGAACGGGGAGTGACCACTGCACTTCGGGTCATCCACCCCCCTCCAGAGGTTCCCGGGGCCTTTGGGGCGTGAGGGGCGTTTCCCTCCTGTTTCTCTTCAAGCACCTCCTACAACATGACTGGTACAGGTGCGGGTGGATCGGGTGCTTGGGGCGGTGCCTGGGTTGACTACAAGGGACCTCTGGGGAGGACAACACAGGATGTCCCTGATAATACTGCCTTGGGATCGTAACCAAGGGGTATAGGGGGCGGGCTAGGGGCGGTTCTGGTACTATCCCCTAAGGGGCTGCGTTTTGGAGCCCCACAACACCTACAAACCACAGGCTTAGGATTTTGCGTTCCACATCCACTACAGGACCACCCCACGGGTCCGCCAGCGCCGCCAATATAGGGCGGTGGCGCAGTGGCTTCTTTGCAAAAAACTATCAGTATCAACAACACTTTTCATATAACCATACAGTTTGTCATCATTATCATCTCCGCCACTGCCTTCTACAACCACAAAACCTTGTTTTTGCGAAACAGTTAGCCACTCGGAGGTGAGCCTGTTGCCACTCCCAGCCCATCCCTTATCGGACAATTTTCCTCTCAAACTCTCTATTGTCTCCTGCCACTTGGATGGATGACATCTGCCCTTCTTTGGCATTCCACCAACTTTATACATTTTTCAGCATGTATAACATATTTTTTTCCTTCTTTCCTACAAACAATCTCCATGACATCCATCCCTCTTCAGGCAACTTATGCTCTTTTTGAAACAGCTTAAACATTTTTGGTGTTCTATGTTTGGGTATCTCCAATTCCTGACAAAGACTACACAGCCGTGGCCACCGGCCCTGTGCCCGGATACCGGACTCAAAACACAAGATTCTGATCTAAATAATAAAGATCCCTAATCCTAACCAACAATAGTCCCACCCTTTGTTGCCACAATGGTGGGGACCCGTACCCTCCCGGTCCTATGTCAAAACATATATGTATACATATATATGTCCCAGAACAATCCCTAGTGAATTAGTTCCAACCCGGACCCACCTGAATATTCTAGTAATACACAGGATCTTTTTCCTGAAAATAAACCCCGGAGACTCCCTTTAAATTTAAAAAAAAAAACCAACCCCATTTTACAACAAATAACCTTAGAGACTGTCAGTTCCCACAATAATTCCAGCAACCATAACCGGCACAGGGTTACATGACTAAAAACAGAGAACAATCCGAACAACTTATGAATCACAGCAAAAACAAAGTTCGGGAACTAGTGCCTGGCTGGATCAAAGTTTTCAATGTTGCGTCCACTTTATTGTGACCACCCGCGGACTCCCAGAAGCCACAAGCAAACTACTAACCGGAAGAACATAAATGCCAAACGGAGAAGTTATATACACATAGATGTATCAACTCACCGTGACCTTATGAGGTGAATTCTAAATTTGATATCCCCTTTCCTTGAGCGCCTCTGCAGTGTTCGGACCTCGGGGTCCTGGATCCACCTCAGGCCACTCCTCACGTTGCTGCGCCAAAGTGTGGGGGGTCGTTATACGCAACACTGGGGTGGGTTTTCCACCCGTGTGTCCCTGTACTCCAAATGCACGATCAAGTGGGAACAAGTATCGGCCGATTAGAAACTAGTCCAGACGCAGAGTTTTCTGGTTCGAATCTCATTCATGTTCCAAGTAATTCTGACAATACAATGCATTACACACATATTTGTATGATCATAATCAGCAAGCGCAGGCTACGAGAGAGATTGAGAGGACGTATGTATGTCCATATTTAGGCAGCTCTGAATAATTTCATTGGCCACGTGTCTCAGAGTAGAAAAGTTTCTGGGAGAGCATCTTCCAAAACAAGTTAGTTTCCCAGGAAATGAACTTTTTTCCTTCAGAAAGGGAACTGATAACAAACGCTGCATCCTGAGG
The DNA here is from genome assembly GCA_025379985.1 of Phyllomedusa bahiana. NCBI lineage: Eukaryota > Metazoa > Chordata > Amphibia > Anura > Hylidae > Phyllomedusa > Phyllomedusa bahiana. The sequence goes on along the minus strand of JAODAL010009449.1, from coordinate 47,278 downwards.
AAGCCGATAACAATAATGTTACATCCTGAACCGCGACTTCTTGAGTGCTTCATATTATGCTGTATCATTCTCCACAAAATGATTCTGCTCAAGCTTGGAAAATGCATGTCAAGGAGAAAAGCTTGGGATTTCATAGTTATGCATACAACACAATATTGGTTCAAACCTCTTTACCTTCACAAATTCTTCACTCACTATGGTGGTGATATGTGGTCATGGAATTGTGGTATTATTCAGTCACTATGTGCTGGTTATATGTGGTCTTAGTAGGACATTGGTATTATTAACCTGGATTTCTGGATTTGTGTCGCAATGTTATTTGGTAACTGTATGATTATTATTTAGTAATTTTATACGTAGTACATTGTGTTATATATTTTTGTATATTCTGGATCTAGTGGATGCTGATGCACTGTGTTGCATTGTGGCGCCGTATGTTACCGAGGGGTGGGGGGGAGAAATTTCTTCACCCTGCACTGATTGTAATTTAGCCTAGGAAGGGCACTGCGTTTCGTGCATTCTCTCCCCAGGCCAGTGCAGTAATGGGTTGTACAGGGGAGTTCCCAGAAGGCAGATGACCTAGTGGACCTAGTGGAAAGATACCTCAGGGTGAAAAACTCCAAGAACGACTGAGGGAATCTTGCTTCTACAAATTTGGGTGCTTAGCGTGACTTCATGTGGCAAAAGAAAGGGTCCCAAATCCTCCGGGGAAGAACACCTCAAGGTCAAGAGCATGCCAGGGCTGATAACAAGAAATTTACCCAGGAAGGTCATCTACTGGAAGTGTCATGCACTGGGTCATATAGCAACCAAGTGTCCCTTCCGCTCAGAACCAATGGAATGCTCCATGGGGAGTTGCATATATGTGGTTTCACATTCAGCATGTGCTGCTGTTACAAACTCTGTGGAGGGATTTCATCATACCCCTGTGACAGTCAATGACATGGAAATAACTGGACTTCTGGACTCAGGGAGCCTAGTCACACTCCTAGCGGCCCACATCTTACATGAGTTGATCCTGGTAAAAACTTTGGGGGTCACATGCATCCACGGGGATACCAAGGTTTACCCAGTGGCCCTGTTTACCCTAAAAATCACTGTGGGTACATTATTGTACCAAGTGGGAGTTGTGCAGGGTTTAATGGATGAAACGAGTGTTGGCCGGGATTGTCCCCTCTTTTGGGAACTTTGGGCAAAGTTGGAACTGCTAAACCACCTGGTACACAAGGACAGCCCCATGATTATTAGCCCTGAGGTAGTCCCTGAATTTCATGGAAGGGGATAATAAGGAGGAATCATCCCTTAAGGATACTGTCCCTGATTTAGGGGTGCCTTGGGGAAACTTCAGGAAGATCCAACTCTTAGAAAAAACCTTAAGTGGGGCCTTAAACAATTTTTGGTGATTAATGGGGTACCCCAAGAGCCAGGGGAAGATGAGAGGTACCCCCACTTTGTCATGAATGGGGACTTCTTGTATCATGTGATCAGTATCAGGGAAATGCTAGAAAAACAGCTGCTGGTGCCTTAAACCTGTAGGCTGTTGGTATTATGGTTCTCTCATTCCCAGATGCTCTGTGGACACCTGGGAGGGTGCTGCAGAGGTTCTATTGGCCGGGGTGTTACAGGGAAATTTGGGACTATTTCCAGTTCTGTTCCATGTGTCAGGTTAAATCCCCGATTGCCAAATTCCATTGCCCATTGGTGTTATTGCCCATAATCGAAATCCCCTTTGATAGGATAGTCATGGACTTGGTAGGGTCTTTGGTAAAATCTGCTGGAAGACACCAATGTATCCTTCTCATAGTGGACTACACCACTTGATACCTTGAGACAGTGCCACTGAGAAATACCTCCTCCAAAGCAATCGCCTGGGAGTTGGTCCACATTTGTTTTAGAAATGGATTGCCTAAGGACATCCTGACCAGTGAACCCCGTTCATGTTAAAGGTCATGCAGGATTCCTGAAGGTTTTGAAGGTCACACAAGTTATTTATCTCTGTCTACCACCCACTGACAGATGACCTGGTGGAAAAGTTAAATAAAACTCTTAAGGCTATTTCGAAAAAGGTTGCTGAAAAAGATGGCAGGGACTGGGATTGTCTGCTGCCCTTTCATTTTCCATATGAGAGGTTATACAAGCTTTCGTTGGGCTTTTGCCTTTTGAGTTATAGTATGGGAGGTAGCCCAGGGTCTGTTGGATGGAGTCAAGGAGACCTGGCAGAACAGGTTACCCCCTTGAAGAGTGTAATAGAGCATTTTGCTCAAACGCAGGAGAGGATAGCCCAAGTAATGCCCATTGTGAAGGAACACCTTCTCCAGGATCAGGAGGCTCAGTCTAGAGTCCATAACTGGTCAGGCAGTCTTAGACAATTTAGTCCAGGAGACCAAGTTCTGATATTAGTGCACGCCGAGGAAAGTACATTTCTGACAAAATGGCAAGGGCTATATAAGGTAGTTGTAAAGCTGGGAAAAGTGAACTACCAGTTACACCAACCAGGCAAGAGAAAACCCTATCAAATTTATCATTTCAAAAGGTTGAAGCCATGGATAGATAGGAACCCTCCTGAAGCCCCTTGCATGGTAACCCACAGAATCAGACCTTGAGGAAGTGGGAATTACAAAGACCCTCTCGCCCTCCCAAAAACAACAGTGTAGGCAACTGCTGCAACAAAATAGGGATCTGTTTACGAGTCACCAGGTCTGACAAATGTCATCAAGCATAAGATCATTGCTGAACCATGTGCAAGTGTTAATTTTAAACCATATAGGATTCCTGTGGCCTGTTAGGAGGTCATTGCCAAGGAGACTCAGAGAATGATGAACCTGGGGGTTATCGAGGAATTGAAAAGTGGGTGGTCTTGTTCCATTGTGCTGGTCCCAAAACCCAATGACCTACATGTATTTAAACCCAAAGACTGTTCCTACACTCTGCTTGGAGGCCACCATTTAGGACTGATCCCCACAAAGTATAAACTATAAGTTAGACAAATTTGTCTAAGTGAGCACCAGATTTATCCAACGGCATTAGTCAATGATAAATCTGGTGCATTCTTAGACTGTCTAGTATAAGAATTAGACAAGATTATTAAATATGCCATAGTGTGTCCAGGTTCAGTGCCATGTACATGAGTTTAAAATTTGGCTAAATTTATGAAGACTAGGGTAAAATACACCAGCCTTAAAGGAAATATGCCATCAAAAATGAACTATTGTTTAGGTCATGTATTTATGTTAAAACATTTTTAAGATTTTTATTTAAATTTTTAATATCAATATCAATATTTTTTTTAAAATCAAGAAATACTGCAGTTTTAATTTTGGCCACAATGCCTAATAATCATCTGACACTTTCTGTTCTGTAGAGAAAACTTTTCAGCAGCCTTCTCATTATCAGCACGGGCAGCATTACACCAATGTGTATAACACAGATAACACAGGATCCACCATTAAAAACAGTAGTCACAGCTCCCATCCCTCTGCCAAATTATTTTTTCCCAGGTCACAGAGCATGCCTAGAAAATCCTCCTGTAGAATTCAATGGGTCTGCTCCTGTGCCCATGTTGCTGCTGTAAAGCATCTCTATAAATGCTGTTAAAAGCAGCTCAGACAAGATGGCTGCCCCCATAATCATATCCAGAAAACAGAAATGAAAAGAAATCTACAATACAAAAATTAAAAGCGTTTCCAACCATACTGTTTCACAGAGCCAAAGACAGCTTCAGACTCACCCTTACTGGTCAGGGTGTGGGCATGTGCAGTGATTGGCAAAGTCTACAGCAGTGATTGGCAAATCAGCTCTGCTATTCTTGCTGAGCATGTTGTAGTGGTGTGACTGCTGGAGGTTTGTAAACTTTAGTGCACAAGACTACAGAGTCCCAAAGGGTTAAAACTTGTCATTAATGTAAGTAAATAAGTTGCTGTGCTTTTGATAACACTAAGCAGGGACTGACACACTATGGTCATAGAGGGCTGCTTGGAGTAATCAGAACAGAGAGAGCAGAGAGAGGTAGTCAGTAACCTAAATAAACTTGATTTCATAAGCGGTAGATAAAATCTCCTAAACAAAGCAAAATTAGAACAGCAATGCCCTAAGGCTGCGTCTACACGGCATTAGTAAAATGCCTTTGGATCCTGTTATAGAATCTGATCAGTATTTTACTATCTGTTTTAATTTTTTACCACTTTTTTTAATGGATTTTGCGGTCGGTTTTCAAATTTCGGACGGCCTATTGGCATTGAACTGTACTATACTCCAAACATGTTCAAATGTTTTTTTACTGGATTTCGGATTTGAAATTCATCATGTGTAGACTACAGCTCTAATGTTCTGTTCAGGTCTATGCAGGTGATGTACAGTTGGATTTTTGCGGATTTTAAATATTGTTATCCACTTAAAAATCTGCAGTGCCATGTAGACGTAGCCAAATAGTTTTTATTTACCTTTGCCTTCATGTTTAGAGCTAATTATTGTGATGAGTAAGCCCTTTTTGAAACAGGTAAGAAGAATAGAATATGTTATAGTAACTCATTTTAATTAGTAAAAAAATATATTATTATATATGATTCTAAATCCCTTTTAATAAAAAAAAGCGTGAAGGAATAAGATGTGCCAAGTATTGTAACATTTAATACATTTGCCACATCTTTCAGTGAATTAAAAATCTATGTCACCTATGACCTGGAGTGGATTTCTGCTGTAATTTATGCCACTTTGTGGCATAAATTATATTAAATGTGTTTGGCGGTTTGAGGCATTGCCTAGTTTGTTAAGCTTCACCAAGTTTTTGATAAGTGATGAGCTCGACATAAAGCAGCTCAAAAATCACAAATTCATGAGCACATGAGGCAAAATTTCTACAGCATATTTCTTACATAAGTGATACAAAACTTTGCCCTCCTTCTACAGTATTTGCCACCGATGTACAAGTCCCTCATGAGATAGACCCTCATGTCTATGCTACTCTCTTTCTTCCACCATTTCTACCTCTTCTATTTCTTTTAACCCCTTACCGCCGCAGCCAGTTTTGGCCTTCCTGATAGAGCCCAATCTTAGAAATCTGACATGTGAAACTTCATGTCAGAATAACTTTTCGATACTTTTACCTATTCATGTGATTCAGAGACTGTTTTCTCGTTCTTGTGTTTTAAGATAGTAATAAAGTTTTGGTCCATACAATTCTTGTTTATTTGTGAAAAATTTCCAAATATTGTGAAAATTTGGAAATATTTGCCAATTTCAAACTTCAAAAATGGATGCGTGAAAAATAACTATTTCACACAAAAGAATTTAAAACTAACATCTATCATAGATTTACTGTAGGTTGGCATCATGTTTTAAATGTCTGTTTTTTTACAAAATTAGTGGGCTTGAAAATTTAGTATGAACCAAAACAAAATTGTCAAAAATCCATAATAAACTTTATTATAATAAATACGTTTCACAAAACTGACACAATGTTTTTAATTACAGCTAAAAAACAGTTAAAAATTATACATAGTACAAAAACAGCAGGGCAGTATGTCACTTAAAACACTGGGACAACAAACAAAATAAATAAACCACAATGCATCATAGTATAAATTACAATAGTAATATATCAAGAGACATGAATATACACTAGATGGACTGCAGAAAATAATATCGAATCGTAAAAATATAACTACAAATGTAAAGTTATATTACCCAGGAATAAGAGACATGCGACTTGCAACAAACTGCCTCGACGTACGTTTCGCCGCCTAACTTTCTCAAGAAGCTACACATGAATGCAAAGACCAGGCATAAATAGATAGAGCAAAGCACCCCTACAATTTCTATTGGCCAATAGAAAATAAATCATCTTTTACTTGCCTCATAATTATAGTAAAACCAGAATGAGACAAGTGTGCACATGAGGTATGAACTAATCACAAGCAGGCCAAAATGTATCAACCCCGCACTCAGAACCAAACATACAGCAGAACCACCATATTGGTTAAGGGAACACATACATAATAGTAAAGACATGCACAAACAATCAACTTTATTTATAAAGACATACCCCACCCCAGAACACAGACACAGCACCGATATAGAAAGGCCACAATAACAATAAATGAATGACAAAAAACACCACAAATAAAGAAATATAGACAAGAATAAAAGGGAAAAGGAGTAAAGAAATAAAAAAAAAACCAACAACAACAAAAAAAAACATATACAAACCAAAATAAATTGCAACCACTCTAAATGAATAATAAAGAGGAAAAAATGTATAACCATACTAATAAATGTCCTGAATATAGTACACACTTGTAAAAAATAGTAAATGCATAAAAGTGCATTATTAAGATACAAAAACCGCCTAACAAATACTGTATGCATAATTAGTAATGAAATAAAAAAATAAAAAATACATATATATATACACATACAACAAATATATACATACATATACACACATATACTTTAGTAGTCATTTTTCAAATTTTAAAAAAATTGGCAACATAGATTTTTTTTAGGAACCAGTCCAGATGTCTGTATGTTAGATACCCCCATAAATGACTCAATCTAAGAAACTTCATCCCTAAAATATTTACAACAGCTTTTAGGGAGTTTGTTCACCCATTAGTTATTTCACAAAAATGAAAGCAAAGTGGAGGTGAAATTTCAAAATTTAACTTTTTTTGCAGGTTTCAATTTTTACCCATTATTCACTGAAACACGGTAAATGTAACCAGGTAAATGAAATTCATCATCGCTATTGCGCTAGTGGCTATTTGGCTCAACTACAAGCCTCAGAGTAGGAGGAGCACCTATCAGAATTTGAGGTCTCATTTTCAATATTATTTTCTTTAGGTGCCAATCCAGATTTGCTGACACACTGAGTAGCTAAAACTTAAACACCCCTAAAAAGACCACATATTGGAAACTACACCCCTTAAGGAATATATCCAGGGGTGTAGTGAATATATCGACCCCACAGATGTTTAACAAATTTATTTAGTTTTAGGCAGTGAAAATAAAAGCAATTATTTTTTTTTTCCAATAATTTGCAATTTTAGCTGAAAATGTTTCATTTTTTTACAATTAAACCGGGAAAAAAAGCATCCAGAATTTTGTTACGCAATTTCTTCCAAGTTCAGTAGTACCCTATATATGGGTGTAAACTACTGTTTGGGTGCATGGCAGGACGTACAAGGGAGGAAGCGCTATTTGGCTTTTGGAACACAGATTTTAAAGGGAGCCATGTCGCATATGCAAAGTACCAGAACAGGTGACACCTTCCAGAAGTAACCCTATTTTGGATTCAACATCCCTCAAGGATCTCATCTAAGGGTGTATGTATTGTGCATTTTGGTTCCATAGTTTTTGTAACATTGGGCCAAGAAAATGAGGGGGGGAACATAGTTCCGCCATTGTTTTTTTGGCTTCAAGTTTACAGCGTTCGCCGTGCAGCATAAGTGACATGATAATTTTACCATGCTGGTCAGTACAATTGTAAAGACATAGGGCGACATGTATGAACGGGCTTTACGCCTGTTTTTTGGCGTATACTGGGCCTCCCGGCCCGAATCCTGCTGTCGGACGCAGGGATGCAGTGTTAGGCGCAGCGTTCGCCACTTTCAGCTATGCCCCGCATGAAGGGGCGGGCAATGGGCGCGGTGTGGGCGCGGTGTAGGCGTTCCGGGGCGGGACGCGGCGCGCTCGTATATTCCGAGGCATGTATGATCGCGAGTCGGCAAAGCGAGGCGCAGTTCAGCGCTCGGCAGCTCCGACAGGCAGACCTGGTTTATTTTGGTCTAAATGCTCCGGCGGCGGCGAAGTGAAGCAGGATCGGAACATGCGAGGAAGCAGATAGAAGATCGCGACAGAAATCTCGGCGCTCCGCTCCGTGCAGCAGGAGTATAAATCCGAAAAAAATCGCCTTTATAAAGGTGGAAAACATTGTCAGAAAAGAGCTGAACCTCAAAAATAAACAAAATTTAAAAAAAAAATCACTTTCCAAAAATCTAGAACGGCGCAATATCAAGAAATCGGATATTGTAAATTGCCGGGAAATACAGCAATTCAAATTCTGAAAGCTATTCTCATTGGTCGGCAGAAGCCAGCCAATCAGAATAGGAGCGACAGTGAACCATTAAAACCTATGGAGAACGATTGACCAATCAGAATCAACGGCGGGACAGTTAAAAAAAAAAGTAAAAATGCAGAAAAGAGCTGATTGGTTGAGCTAGCGGGGGCTTGGCTAGCTAAGCCAATCAGAATAGGAGCGACAAAGACCCATTATAGCCTATGGAGAATTTTGAACCAAAGAAAAGAGCTGATTGGTTAATGCGGCGGGGGCTTGGCTATCCCAGCCAATCAGAGCGCGAGCTACTTCTCCCATTGTAGTCTATGGAGAGAGCGGCGCACTGAAATCTCGGCGCTCAGCGCCGTGCGGCATGAAGTATTAATAAAAAAAATCATTTTGATTAAGTGTAAAACATTATCAGATAAAGAGCTAAAACCTTCTATAAAAATAAATCAGTTAAATCCCCGAACAACGCATTTGTCGCCGTGACCGGCGCTACATAGGGAAATTGAAATAGAGGAACCGCCGGGAAATACAGTAATTCAAATTGTTTAAGCTCTTCTGATTGGTCGGCATAAACCAGCCAATCAGAATAGGAGCGACAGTGGCCCATTATATCCTATGGAGGAAAATTGACCAATCAGAATAGGAGCGACAGGGACCCATTATAACCTATGGAGAAAAATTGACCAATCATATTCCAAGGCGGGACAGTTCAAAATACAGTAAAAAGGCAGAAACGAGCTGATTGGTTGAGCTAGCGGGGGCTCGTCCAGCTTAGCCAATCAGAGCGTGAGCTACTTTATCATAGAGTTCTTGGGGGAAAGAAATTCCGAGCGAGCTCTGTGATTGGCTAAGTTAAAAGAGGCGCCGTTATTTGGACCAATGGGAGAGCGAACGACGCTCCTATGGGTTTTCTAATGCAATCTGAAATAAAACTGTACATGGCCGAAATCAAATTATAAGACTACAGAAGTTGTCCCGATGTGTATATAAAATGAATAATATATAATAACGAATAATAATAATAACGAAAAAAAAATATTAATTCAATAAAATCATGTTTATTTCTTTATTTTCGTTATCCAAGGATCAATAGTATGGCTGCAACGAAAATAAAGAAATAAACATGATTTGATTGATGTAATATTTTTTTTTCGTTACCCCCATATTATTATGGCTGATTGTTTATGCCGACCAATCAGAAGAGCTTAAACAATTTGAATTACTGTATTTCCCAGCGATTCTCTCTATTGCAATTCCCTATGTAGCGCCGGTCTCGGCGACAAACGCTTTGTTCGGGATTTAACTGATTTATTTTTAGAGAAGGTTTCAGCTCTTTATGTGATAATGTTTTACACTTAATAAAAATGATTTTTTTATTCATACTCCATGCCGCACGGCGCTGAGAGCAGAGATTTCATTGCGCCGATCTCTCCATAGACTACAATGGGAGAAGTAGCTCGCGCTCTGATTGGCCGAGATAGCCAAGCCCCCGCTAGCTCAGCCAATCAGCTCTTTTCTGTCTTTTTACTGTATTTTGAACTGTCCCGCATTTGATTTTGATTGGTCCAAACTTCTCCATAGGATATAATGGGACTTTGTCGCTCCTATTCTGACTGGTCCAAACTTCTCCATAGGATATAATGGGTCTTTGTCGCTCCTATTCTGATTGGCTGGCTGCTGCCGACCAATGAGAATAGATTACACAATTTGAATTACTGTATTTCCCGGCAATTCTCTCTATTGCAATTCCTTATGTAGCGCCGGTCTCGGCGACAAATGCGTTGTTTGGGATTTAATTGATTTATGTTTATAGAAGGTTTCAGCTCTTTTTCGGAGAATCTTGTACAACTAATAAAAATAATTTCTTAATTAATACTTCATGCCGCACGGCGCAGAGCGCCGAGATTGCATTGCGCCGATCTCTCCATAGACTACAATGGGAGAAGTAGCTTGCGTTCTGATTGGCTGAGATAGCCAAGCCCCCGCTAGCTCAGCCAATCAGCTCTTTTCTGTCTTTTTACTGTATTTTGAACTGTCCCGCCTTTGATTTTGATTGGTCCAAACTTCTCCATATAGAATAAATGGGACTTTGTCGCTCCTATTCTGACTGGTCCAAACTTCTCCATAGGATATAATGGGTCTTTGTCGCTCCTATTCTGATTGGCTGGCTGCTGCCGACCAATGAGAATAGCTTACACAATTTGAATTACTGTATTTCCCGGTAATTCTCTCTATTGCAATTCCTTATGTAGCGCCGGTCTCGGCGACAAATGCGTTGTTCGGGATTTAATTGATTTATGTTTATAGAAGGTTTCAGCTCTTTTTCGGAGAATATTGTACAACTAATAAAAATAATTTTTGAATTAATACTCCATGCCGCACGGCGCAGAGTGCCGAGATTGCATTGCGCCGATCTCTCCATAGACTACAATGGGAGAAGTAGCTTGCGTTCTGATTGGCCGGGATAGCCAAGCCCCCGCTAGCTCAGCCAATCAGCTCTATTCTGCCTTTTTACTGTATTTTGAACTGTCCTGCCTTTGATTCTGATTGGTCAATAGTTCTCCATAGGTTTTAATGGGTCTCTGTCGCTCCTATTCTGATTGGTCAATAGTTCTCTATAGGATATAATGGGTCTCTGTCGCTCCTATTCTGATTGGCTGAGCTAGCCAAGCCCCAGCTAGCTCAGTCAATCAGCTCTTTTCTGCATTTTTACTGTATTTTGAACAGTCCCGCCTTTGATTCTGATTGGTCAATAGTTCTCTATAGGTTTTAATGGTTCACTGTCGCTCCTATTCTGATTGGCCGGTTTCTGCCGACCAATGAGAATAGCTTTCAGAATTTGAATTACTGTATTTCCCGGCAATTTCCAATATCCTAATTCTTGAATTAGGATATTTGGAAAGGGATTTTGTTTTATGTATTTTTATTTTTGAGGTTTCAGCTCTTTTCTGAGAATGTTGAACGCCTTTATAAAGGCGATTTTTGATTCATACTCTGCACCGACATGTTGAATGATTTCTCGCTGTTTTCCAGCCTGTCTCGCATTGGAACAGATTTTCGCCACAGCCCCGCACTGCGCCTAAGTCCCCGCACTGCACACCACACACTGGCGAGGCGCGGCGGACTTTTCCCCGCATGTATGAGTGCGCTACCTCCGGCAGCGAATCTTTGGCGCAGCCCCGCACTACGCCTCAGTCCCCGCACTGCGCCCCACACACTGGCGAGGCGCGGCGGACTTTTCCCCGCATGTATGAGTTCACTAACTCGGGCGGCGAATCTCAGGCGCAGCGCCGCACTGCGCCAAAGTCCCGCACTGCGCCTAACACACTGGCGAGGCGCGGCGGACTTTACATAGGATGTATGAGCGCGCCCCGGCCCCGACATAAATCAGTTCTGTGGACAGAACTATTTAGTGGCTTGTTGTTTGTGTGATTAGTTTTCATTTTTACTGGTATCATGTTTGGGGGGGACAAGGATTGTTGATCGGTTTTAAATCCGTTTTTGTAAGGCAGGGTGAAGAAAATACTGCAATCCTAGTAGTGTTTTTTATTTTTATTTTGAACAGCGCTCACTGTGCAGCATTTGTGACAAGTTAGTTTTACTCTGTGGGTCAATATGATATCACTATCTTCTGATAGCCATAGGTATTTTATTTTTCCACAGGATGAGCTAACGCTTTTGGTACCACTTTGGTGTTTATCTGAGTTTTTGATAGCTTTTTACTCCTTTTTATGTGCTGCGGCATAAACAGAAATCACAATTTTGTGATTTTTTTTCTTAATCACGGTGTTCACTGTGCGGGTTAATTAACAGGACAGATTTATATGGTGGGTCGTTACGCACGCGGCGATACCAAATATGATTTTTTATTTTTGATCTTTTTTAGGGTGATTGGTGTTTGTAAATGGGAAAAGGGCGGTGCATGTGTTTTTATTTTATTTATATATAAATATATATATATACTGGTCTTTATGGCAACTGTCACTCACCATGCCCGGCAATGCTCACAATGCATTGAGGGGCATGGTGACATCATAGACAGCCCGGAAGTGTTTCTAAACTCCCGGGATGTCAGATTAGGAGATAGCCACGAGCTCCCTTCTTCTGTCTTTCTCTTAGCTCCGGTGATTGTAATAGATTGCAGTAGCTAAGGGGTAATATACAGTTGGTCCCATATCACGATTGTGCGGGGCCCGCTTGTGAGCTCGAACGTTGTGCAGGAGCTACCGGTACTTCCATTTGTGGGAAGGCACTTCCTGTTAGGACGTACCGGTACATTCTATGTCGAGAAGGGGTTAAAATAGATGCATAGGTATTAGTCTGATTTGCAATATTGGCATATCAATCTGAATAAGAGCAGGAATAAAAAATGAATATTACAGTAAATACCAGTTTAAAATGCTTCCTATAAAAAGAATTACACAATGGAAGGAAAACTGGAAAACAGGCTGCAGTACATTAATCCTCATTGTCTGCTAATAATGCTAGTTCAATAGCAGAATATATAACCCTAATGCATATTCCTACAGTGTATGGATTAGTGCTCAAAATTATTTTTCCTTGTGAAGTTCTGACAATGCAGCCCAGCCCCACTTGAATACTACTGGAGAGGTATAATCCTTGTGGATTTCATATCCATCCCTGAAGAGGCGGCATTTAATGACAATATTTTCATCTTGTGGATTCATGTTCCCTGCATGTAATAACTTTTTGGATTATACTCCATACTAGAAAGTGTGCCATGCATGTTACTCCCATTCCTATGAGACTGCAAGACTGAGATGAAGCGATATGTTCAGTTCTAGTCAAGGAGAGTATACTTACTGTTATGCGTCTGTTATTTCTGCCTATATTCCCATACTGTAGACCTGTGCTCCTTAAACGGTGAGGTGCAACCTAGTTGTTGATGGCTAGGGAAGCCAGATTTGAAAGGAGTTATATGGTCCTTACTGCATTGACTGACCATTCTCTAGTCGCAGAAATCTCTGGTTATGTAAGTGAAAAAGTCATTTTTAACCTTGGTCATTCTGTGATCTGGAACTTTCCACCTCTCTGCAACAAACTTACTGCTGTTCATGACTTCTTTCTTTCAGATTCTCCCAACCTGCTTGCTCTGACAGAAATACAACTAAAACCGTCTGACTCTGCTGATATCAGGCATAGGGAATGTCACGAATTGCGGGCGCACTGCTATACTCTCCAGGTTGAGCGTTATCTCCTTTCCCCAGTCCAGTCCTTCAACATGTCTCCTCTATTATTGGCGATTTAAAGGGTTAGTGCACAACACCCAGCTTTCTTGCCCTATGCCCTGCTGCCCATAGATATTTAACGGGCACCTCCCCTCAAGCCCGCTGCCAGGTTGTTGGTGCATTTTGGTATAGTAGGAGACCGTTACCATGTTAGATTTATGGGATTGTTCTTGAACTTTCGTTTGTCTACTATTGGTCCCGATCATTTGCCCATGACCTGTTTGCTATTAAAAGCCATAAATTAAGTGATCGGGTCTTGTTTTAGCTCTCCTTAGCTTCTTAATTCATAACTGCTAATCTTGAATTTTTCTCCTTCTTCTACTATCTGCAATCCAGTCTCCTCAGAACAATCTTACCTATTACTATACACAGAAAGGATGTGGGTACCTGTGGGAGCTGCTGGAGGACAGAGCAGAACAATGCAGCTGCAGGAGATGTCTGGAGATCACAGCAGGGGGCGGAGCCTCTCATTGCCGGACACTGTGCCCCGGATCTTCCTGCCTCTGGCAGTGTGAGCAGCCGGCGCCCCTCCTCCCTCCTCAGCCCCGTCATCTCCTGCAGTCGCCCTGCCTCCCTCCCTGCACCTAGCAACCATCCTGAGCTGTGTGTGCATCCAGAGCACGGACACACAGCTCAATAGACCGTCGGTGCTGCAGGCCCGCAGCCTGGAGCCGGCGATCTGAGACTCGGGGCACAGGCAGCTTTGTTCGGGGCTTGTGCCCCGAATAAACTTGCCTAGCGACGCCCCTGGGGGTGGCTTAAGCATCTTCTCTGTGGGCTTTGAAAGCAGTCATTTCTTTAATAGTCTTAAATAAATTACCACGGACTCTTGAATCCAGGTACTTCAATACTAATCTGATTTAAGCCAGCTTTCGCGAGCCCAAACTGGCAGGTTCTGTAAATATGCCCATTGACTTCCCTCTAGTCTGCATTTACTGTCCCCACTTATGCCTACTAGAGGGGGTTGAGGTTGCTGATGCCCATGCTGTGGTTTCCCCTTAACTCTGGTACTCACTCATTCTGTTTTTTATGCTCTCCTTTTGATTGGGGCAGCAGCTGGTTTTCCACAGTCTTCTGTGTTCTTCTTCAGTAAACAGAAGAGCAGAGAGGCACAACGCTGGAATAGAGGAGCAGAGGAAGGCAAGGGTAGGATTTATTATTTTATTGGCCACCAGGACATAGTATTGCAAAACTCTACAGAGGATGTTGATTAGAGAGTCATGTAAAAGTATGTATACACCGTGTTAAGATTACCGCAAATGAGACTCACCTCATCCTTTTGCTTAAATACAAATCCTCCAAGGCGACACCTCGCAGTGATAATGCAAAGGTTGTGATGGCTGATGAACCCTAAAACTATCCAAAAAAAGGAAAATGATTAGCACATCCAGAACAATTTTATAGAAAAATGGCCTAGGTGCACACTGATGTGGCCGTAAACACAAAAACGTATCAGCAACGCTGTATAAACGCTAAGAGATAGTCAAACAATGAATATTTGAACTATTTCTAAATGAATTTTTGCCACTTCTAGGATACATGAAAATGTGAGGTACGAAGCGAGATGAGAATGCTAGTCCAGAGTAAGACTCCAGCTGAACTGAGGTCATCTTGTCATTGGTGGATGGGCCCTCATAGAGTTGATCAAAAATGTGCGCTAAGAACCTCAAATTTTCATGTATCCTTGGAGTGGCAGAGAAGCATTTTGAAATAGTTCATATATTCATTGTTTAACTGTCTCTAAGCATTTGTATAGCGCTGCTAATACATTTTTGTAAACCTTTAAGGAGTTTTCTCCCCCCTTTCTGTGATTGGCTAGTCGGGACACACACGATCGGATTCCGCCCCTGGACATGCCCCCTGCAGTATGATTGGCTGACTGACATTTCAATCAGCCTGTTGGGATATGCCCCCAAACAGAAAAAGGCTCCGGATACACTGTGCTGTGCTCTGATTGGCTGCCTGCATGCTCTCTGTTTACTCCCCTCTGAGTTGTTATAACCGAAAGTAAAATCACCTATGTGAGAGGGCTGCTGGCTGTATACTCATCTCCCAGCTCTAAGGTGAAGGATCTGACTAATTACTGACTGTTTAACTCATAGATCCCTTCATATAACACAGTCTTATGTCCTGTGTTCCCTCCATATAACACAGTCTTATACAGTCTCCTGCCTGATAACAGAGGGGGAGAGGGGGAGGGCAGTGTGCATTCCTCCATATAACCCAGTCATACTGCCTCCTTCCTGATAACAGAGGGTGAGGAGGGGAAGGGCAGTGTGCATTCCTCACATGTGTTCCAGCAGTTCAGGCTGTGTGTATAACTGGTTATAGCACAGCAAGGAGCTTGTGGAGCCTGGAGTTGAAGGCTCTGCAGACACAAGAGAACACTGCAGGAGGCTGAAGATCTGTTCTGTCCAGACACCCTTCCCCTTCTACTGCAAATACAGAATGATGATGTCACAGCTCTTCAATGAGGAGAGACACGCCTGCTGAGAGAAGAGACACGCCTGCTGAAAGGAGAGGCATGCCTGCTGAGAGAAGAGACTCGCCCCCTGGATTTCAAATTCAATCTCATAGAATTAGCTGAAGAGCACGAACACTTCAAATGATGAAACCCCTTTAAAGCTACTAGTGCATCTAAAAAAATTTGAATATCACTGAAAAGATAATTGATATCAATAATTTAAGTAAAAAAAAAAAAACATATATTGTATGTACTCATTACAGTATGAATTACAAGGTTTAATATAATACATTTGTGATAGTCCTGGAGAACCCGTTTAATTTTCAATGATATTCTAATTTTTTTAGATGCACTAGTATGTCACCAAGAATCTTGTATCCCTGGCATGGCCCCTATGGCAAACTAATTTAGGAAGAAGTTCCAGTCTAACCGCGATTCAAAAACTAATGGCAGAACAGATGGAAGAAGACTGCTGATTGATTGTCTGTTGTGGCAAAAGAAGGTTACAGCAGGGCATTGATCTCCAGTCATATTCCCCTCCATTCCACCAGATCAAGGTCAATAACCTGTGAAGATTATGTGGATACCGCCTACACCCCGGTTACCCCACGCTAACAGTTTCCACTTCTGGCTCTCATCTTAACCATTGTGTACCATGACTTTTTCCAAAGTCTGCTGTTAAATGATGATATTGTTATGCAAGCCGGCATGCCATGATGCTACAGTGCAAGACAGACAACCGAGCATTAGTCAAAATTACAGGATTTGTATTGTATCTTTGTGCTATGTTTAAGGATGTTAATAAACTGTTAGGGTGCATTTACACAGCAAAGACCAAATACCGGTCAGATTTTCCTTCTTTTTTTGGCGCACAGGGGGAAGGCTTTTGTCCGCGGTATTTGCTGATTCAAGCTGTCTCCCTCTGCACCCACATGTTCATATTCTCCCAAAAAAAAAACAATTTTTCTGACCCTTGCCGAAGTGACAAAACCACAGGTTGTATCGTACACGCTTCCTCATTGCATGAAAAAGCCCCAACTAGCCTCCAAATTACTCATTGGGTTAGGTCTGTGTGATTGTTAAAGGGGTTCTCTTCCTACAAGGATTAGCATTCAACATGTAGGGACAGGTAACTAAAAACCTTTTTCAAATACATTAGTCTTTTTTTATTTCACCTTGGTTAGAAGAGGATTTTATCTGCACACAGGTTTCTATGGTTACCTGTCGATGTATCCCTTCCTGATTAGACAGAACAGTGAGTGACATCTCCATGGACAGAGCAAACTCTCAGGCAAGACTTATTATCTCTAACAAGTGTAGCTTTTGTTTACAGTTAACCAACTGCTTAAAGGGGTTTGCCACAATGTAAAATTGACGTGGGAAGTTTGAAAATTAAATAATAAACATTTTCACCATTCATCATTATTAAAAATTCTGCACCGTTTTGTTTTAGCTGCTCATTTAGTGATCCAATGTTTACAGCTCATCTCCAGAGGATACGACCAGGGCTGTGAGCTTCTCAGTCATGGTCGCACATGCTCAGACATCACCTCTCTTCTCAGGCAGCTACTGAGTGTTCAAATCCCAGGTGCTGTCATTCTACTCCTGTCCTGTGTACGGCTTAGTAATTAGTCAAACAGTGCAAATAAAAAAAAGAAACCTCAATAAGGTATGTATATTGATAAAGAGGAAAAAAAAATCCACAGGTTAAGTTCCTTCAAGGATTTGAACCTAGGATCCTTGTGCTGTGAAGCACAAATGTTACCTCTCAGCTACTCATAGCTTTAGATATAAACTGACCTTTCTTTGACTAGAGAGAGGAAAGACCTGGTGATGTCATCCTGCTGAGTCACATGATCTGCAATTCAAACAAATCACACACCCCCACCTTCTGAGCACACAGAGCTGAAGAGCAGGATACAGGAGGTATGAAATGAGATTGTGGCAAAACCCCTTTAAGTGCACTTTTAGCTTTGTTTACTGAAGATGAAATCTGCATTTATGTCTTTTTAATGTCTCTGCTAGTTATAGAGAAGCTAAATATGCTAATCACTGCTAGAGAACCACCCACAGCCTGACAAGGCAGAGTGGATGAAAAGCTGTCTGTGATTCAGTAACAGCATGGTGAGAAAACTCTTTTAAATTTGAAAAATGAATCTATGTTACATCTCTACATTTATGATGCTATCATGTTTTTCAATATGCTGATATTAAATCGCATGTCTCACCGATCATGCTAGGTGCTAGATTTACTGATAATATTGTTCATGGTGATCTAGACACACTTTTAAGATGACTATAAATATAAGGCAAATATCAGCTGAATCCACAAACTGCGACGGGATGCATTGATCATATAATGGCCCTGATTTTCTATTGCTGTCTAAAAGTTAGAAAGTATAACAGGCAGACTAAAAATGCACCAGATTTATCAAAGTGGCTCAAGCTGCTGGATTAATTGGTTCAGCTTTAGATCTGTCTTAGTTTTAGACCTTTTTTTAGACTTTCTTTCTACACCAGAATTTTGGTGCAGATTGTGACACAGCGTATTCCATAATACTCACGCCCACTTTCTCATGAGACTGCGCCCAACTGTCGAGCAGTGTGCATAATTTGTCTTAAAGGGGTTTTGCTACGATCCAATGTTGACGTGGGTTCCTCCAAAATGGGTATTTAATCACTTTTCTAAATATATGTGATTAAAAAAGGGAAGCCTCTGAGAGCTGCAGCCTGACTTAGATGCCCTTAGTTTCCTGATTGTTTACATTAGCTACGACCAGCAGCTGATCTGGCAAGCTCCTGGCCACGCTTGCGTTGTTTGCACATCTTATCTGATGTCAGGACACAGGACCGAGCTTTGAAAGGAGAGGGAGAAAAAAGCAGTGTTACTTGGCATCTGCACTAGCCTTGTGTCAGAGCATGTGTCTTCTGTATAGAGAATCCACTGGGTGTATGTAATTATCTGAGTAAACATGCAGACAATCCCTGCTCAGCTCCCACCCCCCCACCCCCCGTCTGAAGTCAGCGAACACTGCCTGCTCCAAGCTTATCTTTACGCCCGAGCAGATAAGAGGGAGAAAACAAAACCCATGTATGTTGTGCACAATACAGTTATCCTCAGTGGTTTGCTCAACTACAGAGACTGAGTATCAGGAGCATGCATGGGAGGTGGTGCGATGACATCACAGAGGAGGCACTTGTTTTTTTAAACACATAAACAAAACACTCCTTTTTTCAAGGCTCAAGAGGGGAGTATCAGCCTGTTAGGTAAGGAAATCACTTCTTTGCAAAACCTCTTTAAGCCTATATGTGTCTGGGACATTCTGTGCTAAAATTGCACCACTTTTTGGTGCATTTGGGAGATATTTTTCTGGTGCAACCACAGTAATAAATGGGGGCCAGGGTGTATATGGCATCCCAACCACTAGAAGGAAATGGAGGATTTCAACATATCCAATGGAGTTGGAGTGAGTTTTGGGTAAAGTCACAGTAAGTAGAAATGTACTAACTCCAGCTCTGGCCTTAAAACATAACGATATATGATGTTGTCCTACTGTTGTACTAATGAATATTAAAGAAATAGGTTTCTGTAAGTAGTCATATTTGTCTTATATTACCATAGTATTGTATGTTTATATGGAGTTGTGTGTTTATATGAATAGAAACACACGCTTGCTTGGCCAAGTTGAGTGTCCGTGTACATATACAGGCAATCCCCGGGTTACGAACGGGATAGGGACTGTAGGTTTGTTCTTAAGTTGAATTTGTATGTGAGTCGGCACAGGTATATTTATTAAATGTAACTTCATCAGAAAAGGTTTTTTTCTTGGTTTTGGATAGTGCAAAGAAGGGTTTTACATCTGTTTTGCTGTCTGTGTCCCTGTTAAGAAGATTTCAGCTCATTTTCAACTCATGTACTGCTGTGGCATGCTGGAACTTGTCATTCCACGGCTACTATCTGCTGTAGAATATGGAACTACAAGTGCTAGCATGCCCCATAAGTCTCCGTTTGTAACTAGGGGACAGATGTAAGTTGGTACGGTGTAAGTCAGGGACTGCCTGTATAGGGAAAAGTCTGCAGGAATAGCATTCGGCAGGACAATCTTCTATCCCAGTTCATCCTTAGGCTATGTCTACACAGCAGATGTTGAAAGAGTGTCCAAAATCAGGCGGCACTTTAACATTGCTGGGCTGCGCAGGGCGGTGTTTTTTGCTGCAGATTTGCGCTAAAAATGCAGTCGGTTTCCGGAATTCCCATCTTCCCATACATTCAATGTATGGGATTTCTACGGAAATCCTGCAGAAGATCCAGCAGGTTTTAAAATCTGCTGGTATCCAGTGGATTTTTAAACCAACTGGAAAAAATCTGTTCTGTGTAGACTACAGCATGAAGTTTCTATTGCTATGAGTCACTGGATACAGACGGATTTTCGCTGGATTTTAAATACTGAATCCAACGAGATTCCAGTGCTGTGTAGCAATAGCCTTAAAGGGAACCTGTCGCATAGTTTATGCCCCCCTGGCTGAGGAGAGCACAAGCTAGTGTCAGATAAGCTGTTTCCAGCGCTATGTCCTTTATTCTTAGTAAGATGCTGCAGTTTTCGAGTATTTAGTGTTCAAAGCTGCAGTTTTCAGCCAGAAAAGAGTCATGAAAAGAGTCAGTTTTTTTCAAACCCCGCCCATCTGAGGCTAGCCCCGCCCACCTCAACTGATAAAACTATTACTTTGAATAGGTAGAAGCATGTGAATAACTGCCAGGTGGGCGGGGCTATCCTTTGTTGGGCAGGGATAACACCTGCTCATGAATAATATTTTGAGTATTAAAGGGAACCTGTCACATAGTTTATGCCCCTCTTGCTGAGGACAGCACAAGCTAGTGTCAGACCTGCTGTTTCCAGCGCTGTGTCCCTTATTCTGTAAGATGCTGTAGATTTAGATTATTTAATGATCAAATCTTATTCAGGAGCAGGTGTTAGCCCCCGCCCACCAAAGGCTAGCCACACCCACTGACAGTTATTCACGTGTTTCTACCTATTCAAAGTAATAGGTTTATCAGTTGAGGTGGGCGGGGCTAGCCTTAGGGGGGCGGGGTTTGATAAAAACTGACTCTGACTCTTTTCTGGCTGAAAACTACAGATTTGAGCATTAAATACTCGAAAGCTACAGCATCTTACGGAATAAGGGACACAGCGCTGGAAACAGCAGGTCTGACACTACCTTGTGCTGTTTTCAGCAAGGGGGGCAGAATCTATGTGACAGGTTCACTTTAAATGCTCTAAAACTGCTGCATCTTTCAGAATAAGGGACACAGCGCTGGGAACAGCATGTCTGACACTAGCTTGTGCTGTTCTCAGCAAGGGGGGCATAATCTATGCGACAGGTTCCCTTTAAGCTACTGCCCTATGTGCTTTCTTTCATTTTATGTTATGTTTATTACATTATGAACTATACTGGGATTGTGCAATAAACATGCATGCCAGCATTTTGTTGGTCATCGATTAATTTGGAGTGTACCAGGCTTATCTGTACACTCTGTACAAAGCATGTCCATTGCAAGCCCTGTGTCAGCGATATTACCAGGAAAGCATATTCTACAGCATTTAATTTACATTCACTCCATTAGCAAATAATTTCATTCTACTAGATCAAAAAGTATAGTGTCTTTGAAAAGAAGCTGTGGATGTGTTTATTTTTCTGTTCTTTGGCCACTATGAAAACTGGGAAGCCGGGTGTAATCTGGTGAGTCCACAGAGAGAACCGTGGGGAAGTTAATTAATACAAGAAGTCTCGTCTAGACCAGGTCAGATCAGGGATCTCCTGCTTGAATAGACACAGATCAGCTTACGGCTTCGTTCTGCGCTGCTTTGATTTCTATCTGCTGCATCGTTCGAAGAACATAATTCAATTTTCGTTTTTACTAAACAATCCCCGTTTTGAAACAAAAACAAAAAAATTAAAGCCAGCCAACGGAGAGACTCACGGATTCTTGTAGCAGTCTGCCAGATGCTGGGAGGTTAACCACTTAGAGCACAGGAATCCTGCAAACTGCTGCTGCCCCTTTAACTTGCTTGAAAGTCCAATTCTAATTTGTAAACCGGCGAAAGGCAAGGGAATCCTTCCAGCCCTGGAGAATAATATCTACTGTTTATGTCGTTATTGATATTTTTTGGCACAGAATCGATCTGTACAAACAAGGCCTGATTTATAGGGGAAATACATCATAGGGAACGTGAAAACTCGTAGTTTGTTTTTTTTCTCTCCTTTAATAAATCCGCAGTGTGACTGTAATGCGGTGTAGGAACTAAGTCATGGTGATAGATAACTAGTTATAAAATCAAAGGCTTTGTCTCAGGTTCACCTTTTGTATAGGAGCGCTGTACATATGTCACCCACTCCTTTGTAAATGCAGCTTAATCTGCAGGATATTTGTTATTTCCATTGTCATGTCCGGGAGAAGAACATCTAATCTAATATGTGCCAGAACCACTTGCATCGGAAGCTCTTTACCCAGACAAATGTTAAACAGTTGTCTCTTCAAAGCTAACCCTTAACCTCTACCAAGGTAGACCCTGAGGACAGGACACAGTAGCGGCATGCCCTCCCCTCCCTTCCTAACATTTTGGGAGGCAGTGGCTGCATGACTGGCGCAAGGCCTCTGGGGTCTGTTTATTTATCACAAATTCTAATTTCTACATTCAGAGTGGCCCCAAAGCACTAAACCCAATGGGAACTCTGTTTAGGAAATTTCTAAAAATTAAAAAAAAAAAAAAGGCTAATCAGACCCATAGATATATTACATTGTTGCTAAGTATCTATTCACCACTTTAGAATTCTTAAATTTTTTTTTTTGTAAATAAGTCTCTCCCAAATGTAGCCTATCAGACTTTAAGGGTATGTTCACATGATGTACTGCGGCGCGTACAGTACATCGTGTCTTTCGGGAGCTTGCGCTGATATGCTCGCGGAGGAGTGGTTGGGGGTCGGCAGCCCGCCGGCCCCATTTACATTCATTACTCATGGCGCGTATTCGCCGCAAGTAGGTGGCATGTCACTTATCTCCCCGCTCGTACAATACAATCGTATTGTACGAGCGGGGAGAGGAGTTGGAATCCATAGTTCTCTACGAAAACTATGGATTACCGTAATTTCAGCACAAATCTCGCCCGTATTAGAGCGCAAATATGCGTCGAAATGCATGCCGAAATTACCCGTGTGGACATACCCTAAGGCTTGGTTCACATATGCGTCGTAGCTTCTGTTCAGAACCGCCATTACATGTTCCGTTGGGAATGACAGAGAAAATAGCACAGCAAGCAGTGCTATTCTTTCTGTCTAAATGGCGGAAACCCGACAGACCCATTGTAATTAATGTTCATTGTGAAACGGATCCCCAGGCGTCAGCTTTTACCTCTGCGCCGGAGGTTTTGAATGGAACCTTTGATGCCGATGTGAGCCAAGCCTTATATTTGTGTTTCAAGGCCTGGTTCACATCTGCATTGGGTCATCCATTGTGAACAGAAACAAAGGACACCCTCCAGAAAATGGAATTAAACTGATGCAAACTGAAGTAAAAGTATCCATTTATTTGACAAATCCTTCACATGGATCCATCAAATAAATGGAAAATTTTATATCAGTTTGCAGCCGTTAAAAACTGATCCTTTTTTTTATTTTAACCTATAAAAGGGTGAAATTCCTCTGTACATGAGCAAACAACACAACCATTAGACAGATGTATAAATGGATGCAAACAGGTTGCCACCATAGTATTGACTTCAATTTAAAAAAAAAAAAAAAAAAAAAAAACTGGAAGGGTCCTTTCTGTCAGATTTCTGTTTTTTTGAATGGAAGAAATAGTTCAGCAGACTACGCTATTTTTTCACTCAAGAAATGGAAATCTAATGAAAGAGAACCAAACTGATGCAAACTGGGAGCTTAAAAACTCCATAGAAATGAATCGGTGTCTTTCTCTTTTTCTGTCTTCCAAATGGAGCAGAACAATGGAAAACACAACGCTGATGAGAACCAAGCCTTAGGCTTTTTTATTTATTAAGCTAGCTGGTCATTGTACAGCAGCCAGAATAAAGCACCGTGTTACTATTCTTTATTGTAACATTTTCAGAGAAACCGGATGACAGAAATATATTTGGAGGAAAACAGTATTACCAGGAATGAGATGGACAGGACAGTAGGGCTCAGGTGCCCATTACCACCGGGGGAGGGGAGTATTTTGCCGCATTCACAAAATTCATAAAGGCCAATTGTTGACCAAACATTAGCTTACCATAGATCTAGAGGTTCAAAAGGAACCCATATTAATATAGGCAGTCCGCGGGTTATGACTGGGATAGGGACTGTAGGTTTGTTCTTAAGTTGAATTTGTATGTAAGCCGGAACAAGTTATTAAATGTAACTTCATCACAAAAGGTTTTTTTTTTAGTTTTGGATAGTACAAAGAAGGGTTTTTACACTTGTTTTGCTGTCTGTGCTCCTGTTAAGAAGATTTCACCTCATTTTCACCTCATGTGCTGCTGTGGCATGCTGGAACTTGTCATTCCACAGCTACTATCTGCTGTGGAACAGGGAACTACAAGTGCCAGCATGCCCATAAGCCTCCATTTGTAACTAGGGGACAGATGTAAGTCAGAACGGTGTAAGTTGGGGACTTCCTGTACTCTGTTTTAGACTGCAGAAAAAAATTAAATAAAAAAAATCAACATTCAAAATAAGTGATTAAATAAAAAGCAAACACAAAGGGCCTCACATATAAAAACTCCCTAGGTGTAGGACTTTCTTTGTTGCCCATAGCAACCAATCAGAGCTCATAGCAACCAATCAGAGCTCCGCTTTCATTTTTCACAGCACTATATGAAATGAAAGCGGAGCTCTGATTGGTTGCTATGGGCAACAAAGAAAGTCTTACACCTAGACAGTTTTCATACATATCCCCCAAATCCTTATTTTTCCAATGTAAACCACTTTATTTAAAAAACATATGAATATAAAAAGTACACATAATATTGCCACGTTCATGCTTCAATCTACGAAAGTATTGTGTTATTTTAACCATATAATAAACACTGGCAAAAAATATTAAAAAAGCATACTGGAACTGCAGTATGCAGCACATTTTTTTCCATTCAAAATGATGGACACTGTGATGGAAAGCTGATGAACCTCAACTTCTGCCCCAGATAAATCTACCCACAGCAGCCCGGAACACCAGCAGTGGTTTTAATTGTTTGTACACCCTGCCCTGCGGAAATTCTTCTGGGTCACAAGCAGACACAGGCAGCATGATCATATCAGACCACTTGTGCATGTTGAGAAGAGGGAGTTCGACAAGCCAATGGGGAGAGGTGAGTATTATTATTAATTTATTTTTAATCGTGGGCACTATAGACCTTCCTATTGGGGGTAGCTATAGACCTAACAACCTACTGTGAGACCTCTAAATCTACCAAACTACTGTGGGGCCCTATAGACCTAGTAACCTTCTGTGAGAGCTATAGATCTACTAACCTACTGGGGGCTCTATAGACCTACCAATCTACTGTGAGACCTATAGATCTACCAACCTGTGGGGGACCTATATATCCACCAACCTGCTAGAGGGACCTATATACTTATTGGCTTACTGGGAGGACCTATATACCTATTTACTCGGAGGACCTATAGACCTACCAACCTACTAGGGATACCTATAGATGGGCCAATCTATTAGGGGGACCTATAGAGATACCAACGTACTGTAGGAACCTATATACCTACCAACTTCTTGTAGGGATCTATAGACCTACCAAGTTACTGGGGAACCTATAGTTCTACCAACCTACCAGGGGGACCTATAGGTGTACCAAACTACTAGGGGGACCTACAGAACTACTAAGTTACTGGGGGTACTGATAGACCAACCAACCTACTTGGGGACTGAAAGTACTACCAACCTACTGGGGGGGGGGGCGGGCTGTAGACCTACCAACCTGCTGAGGGGACCCATAGATGTACCAAACTACTAGGAGGACCTATAGAACTACCAACCTACTGGAAGGACTGATAGACTTATAAACCTGCTGGGGGGACCTATAGATGTACCAAACTACTAGGGGGACCTATAGAACTACCAACCTGTTGGGGGACCGATAGACTTATCAACCTACTGGGGGACCAATAGACCATTCTATCTATTGGGGAGACATATTAACCTATCAACCTACTAGGAGGGACCTATACTAACCTTCTAGGATGATCTACTGTAGAGACAGTAAAGGAAATAATTATTAGATCCCTTGCTGATGTGTAAGTTTGCCCACTGACAAAGACATGAACAGTCTATAATTTTAAGGGTAGGTTAATTTTAACATTGAGAGATAAAATATCCAAAACAAAATCCAGAAAATTCATTTGCATTTTGCAGTGAGAAATAAGTATTTGATCCCTCTGGCAAACAAGACTTAATACTTGGTGGTAGTGTTAAGCAATTTTTATCGACAAAGTTGAAATCGGCAAGGTTTTTATGGTGATCGAAATTTTCAGATCATGCGATAATTTAAGGTTAAAATCTGTGCATCATCTATTAAAAATCGCGCCATTTTCGGCGCTTCCTGTAATTTTGGGGGCCAGCAATCAGATTACAGAATAGAGCAGGGGGAGATGTGTGTGCGACGTCATGACTGGATGTGTATGGTTGCGATTGGCTGGAAAAATCACATGACCCGTTTTAACATAGAACAGCCCTTCCTGTTTAGCCTTAGTGTCTCTCCCGCGTCTCATAGGAATAGGACGTGCGTCTGCCTGTGGCCAAACAGCTCAGCGAAATTAGTCTATTTCTGCACAGAGAAACCTCTACTATTAGCTGTGATCCTTCCTATTTAGTTAGATTAGAGATTTGAAGTTTTTATGTAGTTAGCTAGAGAATTTAAAAAAATTGAAAGATGCAAAAAATATCATGTATTATACGAAAACATAACAGATATGTGTTTTTTGACTTTTGCGCACCCAGCTTTGTTCATTGACGCAGCAATCCACGTAAATCTTAAAACAGCAATTCTATAGTCACCACGGGTGAATTTGAAAGGGTGCAAAAAATAACCGTGTATTTACGAAAACATAACGATACGTGTTTTTGACTTTTGCGCACCCAGCTTTGTTCATTGACGCAGCATCCAGGGTAAATCTTAAAACAACAACTCTATAGTCACCACAGGTGAATTGAAAGGTGCAAAAAATCCCGTGTATTATACGAAAACATAACAGATACGTGTTTTTTGACTTTTGGGGGCACCCACTTTGTTCATTATGACGCAGCACCCCACGTAAAATCTTAAAACAGCAATTCTTTAGTCACCACAGGTGAATTGAAAGGTGCACAAAAGACCATGTTTTAAAATACGAAAACAATAACAGATACGTGTTTTTTTGACTTTTGCGCACCCAGCTTTGTTGATAACACCTTGCATTTAAAATTTTAATCCAGAAATTTTGTTTTGATTAGGGGGATTTGAGAATAGCTGTGATTTGCCGTCTTTTAATAAGAGACTTTCCAAAACTATTCCATACCTTCTCAAATTTTTATATTTCTGAACATGGAGAGAAATGCAAGTGGTAAGCGAGCAAAGAGGGGGGAAGCACATGGAGGTAGAGGTACGAGAGAAGGTGCTCCTTCCAGTGCTGGCGACAACACGCATGCCAGCGGATCGTCAGTTTGCGGGACCCGTCAGGCCTTTTCATCGCTGGGACAGGCCCTGTGAATCTAAGTAACGAACATCGTCGCCAATAAGTCCTTCAGTGGTTAATGCACCCTGCATCTAGCAGTCTTACCTCCTTGTCCTCCCAGTAACGGCCACAAATGTCGTCATCAGCATCGTCAGCATGGGTCAAACGAGTTTTGGGGTCATGCTGTGGTCCAGAAACCCGGTATAGTCAAAAGTCCAGTTCCACTAAAATGGTGGTTAAAGACTCCTTTTTCCGACACTTTTAAATCTGGTGGGTTTATGCAGGTTTGGGGGCTCATGCTGCGTTCCCAGAACAGGGATATTCCATGTCCAGTTCAAGTAAGATGATTGGTTCAAATCATACTGCCTTCTGGCACTTTTTAATTTGTGGGTGAAAGCAGGTTTAAGGGTCCATGCTGTGGTACCCAAAACAGGGATAGTGAATGGTGTTGTTTTTTTTTCTGTGGCTTTTATAACCTAAGTGTGTTGCCTAAGATGTAGCACTATTCATTTTTACCGTTGTGGATGTTAATTCCAGCTTCTACAGCCCTGTTTGGGTGGGAAGAATGAAGGTGTTGTTTGCTCTCCCATAGACTTTAATGGTCATCGCTCATAATCGAACTGCTCACTATCGAAAAACCTTATCGATGATGGCCGACTATCGACTATCGCCCGATGTCGATAGCCAACGTAATCGCTCAACACTACTTGGTGGCAAAACCCTTGTTGGCAAGCACAGCAGTCAGACTTTTTTTGTAGTTGAGGATGAGGTTTGCGCACATGTCAGGAGGAATTTTGGTGCACTCCTCTTTGCAGATCATCTCTAAATCATTAAGATTTAGAGACTTATGGTTGGAAACTTGGAGCTTCAACTCCCTCTATAAGTTTTCTATCGGATTAAATTCTGGAGAATGGCTAGGCCACTCCATGTCCTTAATATGCTTCTTTTTGAGCTCCTCCTATGTCGCCTTGGCTGTATGTTTTGGGTTATTGTCTTTCTGGAAGACCCAACCATGACCCATTTTTAATGTCGTGGCGGAGGGAAGGAGGTTGTCGCTTTAGAGTACATGGCTCCATCCATTCTCCCATTGATGCGGTGAAGTAGTCCTGTGCCCTTAGCAGAACAGGTGCCCCAAAACATAATGGGCGACATGCATTAAAACTGTCTAGGTCTAAAACTCACTTTGTTCCCCATAGCAACCAATCAGAGCGCCCCTTTCATTTCATATAGTGCTCTGGAAAAATGAGAGGGGCGCTCTAATTGGTTGTTATGGGAAACAATGTGAGTTTTAGACCCAGACAGTTTTCAAACATGTGGCCCAATGTTTCCACCTCCATGCTTGCCAGTGGGAATGGTGTTCTTTGGGTCATAGGCAACATTTCTCTTCCTCCAAACACGGCGAGTTGAGTTAATGCCAAAGAGCTAAATTTTTATTTCATCTGACCACAGCACCTTCTCTCGATCACTCACAGAATCATCCAGGTGTTCATTGGCAAACTTCAGACAGGCCTGCATGTATGCCTTCTTGAGGGGGACCTTGCAGGCACTGCAGGATTTTAAACCATAACGGCGTAATGTGTTACCAATTATTTTCTTGGTGACTGTGGTCCCAGCTGCCTTGAGATCATTAACAAGTTCCCCCATTGTAGTTTTAGGCTGCGTTCCCACGGCACAGGACAATTACCGGCCAGTTTGCCGGCCGCTATTTTTCCTGTTTTGCGGCCGTCCTCACGGCGGCAGGGGGGAGGGGGAGCGGCCTTTCTCCGCGATGAGCGGAGAACAGCCCTCCCCCCTCCCATTGAGGTGTTCATATTCCGTCCGGAAACCGTCTTTTGAGCGGCCCGCGGGGCGGAAAATCCGTGCAGTGGGGACTGCTTCACGGGTTTTTCATAGAGCACAATTGTGCTCATTTTCGGCCGGTTTTTCAGGCGGTCTGAAAAACCGCAAACCGGCTGTAAAACCGGCCGAAAACTTGTGCCATGGGGACATGCCCTTAGGGTGATCTTTCAGCTTCCTCATGATCAAGGATACCCCACAAGGTGAGATTTTTCATGATGCCCCAGATCGATGTTTCTTTTCAGTCAGTTTGTATTTCTTCCATATTCTTACTATTGCACACTATTGAACAGTTGTCACCTTCTCCCCCCGCGTCTTACTTATGGTTTTGTAGCCCATTCCAGTTTTTTGTAGGTCTATTATCTTGTCCCTGACATCCTTAGATAGCTCTTTGGTCTTGCCCATGTTGTAGAGATGAGTCTGACTGATTAATTGAGTCAGTGGACAGGAGTCTTTTATAAAGGTGACTATTTAAGACAGCTGTCTTTAATGCAGGTAACAAGTTCATTAGGAGCGTCTAACTGGTCTGGAGGAGCCAGAACTCTTAATGGTTGGTAGGGGGATCAAATACTTATTTCTCTAAGCAAAATGCTAATAAATTTATATAATTTATACAATGTGATTTTCTGGATTTTATTTTGGATATTCTATCTCTCAATGCTAAAATTAACATAGCCTTAAAATTATAAACTATTCTTGTCTTTGTCAGTGGGCAAACTTACAAAATCAGCAGGGGATCAAATAATTATTTCCTTCACTGTACCTACCTACATACTGGGGGACCTGTGTAGCTGCCAACCTACTGAGGAGGACCCAAATATCTACCAACCTACTCTAGGTACTTATATACCTACCAACCTACTGAAGGAACTTTAGACACCTACCAACCTACTTATATGTCTGCAGAGCGTCTGCGTACAACTGGTATCTACCTCTATCTACTCACTGTATGGTGGTGATATATGTCTACAGAGCCTGTGTACAGCTGGTAGTCACATGTGGTCGTGGAATTTGATCATGGTCTGGCAGTATTTTTTTTGTCCTTCGGTAGTAATATTATTGGGTCTTGGTATTATTTTTTTAGTAACAATCATATGTATGGTATATTTACTCCATGTATAGGTGTATTGTTCGGTAACTTTATGACTATTATTTATAAGGTATTACAATATCATACAGAGCTTTTGCAAAAGCAAATTTGTCCGCGTTGGTTTTCATTATACAATGTACTGCTGAGGTAATGGCCGGTATCAGTGTGGAATATGCATACAATTAGTGACAGGAACATACATTTTTTCTCCGTAAAAATATATGTCACAGTTCACAATGTGGCACAAAAAAACTGTGTGAACCCAGCCCTAGTGAGGAAAAATTTAACACAGTGGTCCCCCAGCCGGCAAGTTTTAGGAGCCTAGAAAAGCCCCTGATTCCATGGACAGAAAAATAAGTTATGGTGAGTTAAGAATATTATGACCTAAAAAACAGGATTTTTAAATGCGTTGTTTATTATATTTTCATTAACTCTTTAATGACTATAGACGGCAGGCGGTGCATGTCTTCTTTCTGCAGTGATATCTAGAGATGTCGCTGCAGAAATAGGAGTTTAGCGGCTCCCAGCGCAGCAGCTGCGCTAGGAACAGAGCTGTGCTAAACAGTTCTGTTCCTAGAGCAGTCTCTGTAAATGGCAGGAAGTAGGGGAAACCTTTGATCCCCGTCGCTTAACTCTTTGATTGTCCCTGTCTGTGACCACAGCATAATCAAAGGGCATTCCTCTGCTCCATCGGGTTATCGGAGTAGCCCCAGGGCTGCCTGTATAACAGGCCTGCAGTCAGGACACACTGTGTGCTGCCCTGACTGCTGTCTATGTCACACTGACACAGAAGGTAAAGTATTAGCATATATGAGTATTATGGTTATGATTTTTTTGGCCTTTTTGAAAATATTAATTATCATGATAAAACATTTGATGAACTTTTGCCTATATGTTAGTTTTCTGGTGTTCTTTTGTTATTTTCAGCAAAAAAACCATTGTAATTTCACTTTTGCCCCATAGCGAAACAAAAAATCATGGTAGTTCATGATACAAAGCATAAAAAAATGTATAAATATAAAATAAATTGGTGTGAAATACTCAAAAACATCTATCATAATGTAAAGTTGTGAAAAAAGCTTCTGCACCTGTAGATATATTGTATTAGGGTGAAGTATAAAAACACAGTTGATAATTGTACAAAGCCTTTATTTGCAAGTGAAAATAACACACAATAAATGACCAAAAAGGAATTACATTTGTGAGTTACTGCTTATGAATTTGCTGTTAAGATATTTGTCAGTTTTGCTTGTGTTGTAAGGCTCTTCCATCAGATTAACCGCTCACTCAGCAATTACAGTTGATCGAGGAACATCAAGCAGCGACAGTTCTTTTATCCACTTTTATAAAAACATTTTACTGTTCCTTGTTCTGAAAGAAAATACATATTTTATTTACAAATAATTTACTTATTTTATTTATAAATATATTTTAAAAACTAAACATTTTTTACTGGTCATCAACGCCTTTTCAGGCCTTGGGCTTCAGGGGTTAAATATAGAGTGGCTCCTGGTGCACTGATAAAATAAAACCGATAAACACCTCCATGCTGCACCATCTACCATCTCCATAGATTCTTCTGTTTACTTCCTGCTGCTGTAATTGGAATTGGCCCAATACCACTGCAGCCACTGATAGGTTGCAGAAGTCATGTGCTGTTGATGTCATCAGCGCTTGGAGCCATTCACTTGCAAATGGTGATGGTACATGACTACTGCAGTCCATCAGTGGTTGTACTGGTCTTAAATGGGTTGTCTCACTGCAAAGATTAGCTTATAACATGTCTGGACCAGTAATTGAAGAGTTTTTCCAAATATTTTGCGTCATTGTTTTGTATTTGTTGAGGAGGTAAGAGATTTTATCTGCTCTCAGTGCAAACAGCTTTCTCAAGGTAACCAACCTGCTCGTCCTATCTTTCTCTGCTTTGTCTTATCTGATAGCAGGGATGAAACAGGTCGGATTTCCCACAGCTCGAGAACCATGTGTAATCTCAAGCAAGTAATAAGTCTCCCTTGTTTGTTTACTTTGAACTCTGTAGCTCTCTGCACTTAAAGATAAGATCTTCTGCTCTCATGCCAGTGCTATGAGAAGAGCTGTGAATGCTGAGCCGATATGCAAATCACTGCTATAGAACCACCAACTCTGAAAGGAAGCAAAATCAGAACAGCAATGTATTTGGTTATAGTCTTTATCTCCGCCTAAGTCTTTAAAGCCAATCAATGTGATAAGAAAAGCCCTTTAAATATGAATAATTGTGGACTTCCGGCGCCAGCGCATGAGGACGTGAGGCGCATCGGCTCCCCGTGCCCGCCGGTAAAACTACCGACAATCTGCACTGACCGGCTGAAGACAGCACCCTAAGTCTGCCCGCACGCCGGAGCATCTTTTCGGCCGCGGCCCAACTGCTGGGAGACCGGAATCGCTGATCGAGGAGCACTGCCAGCCCCCGCCTGCAAGAGACTGTGCAGGAGACATGAGGCGCGCACCAGTGGTGAGATCCGCAGAGATCATGGGCGCACACCTGTGAGCGCCAGAAACGCCAGTCGCCGGTTACGGGACGCCGCAGATACCCGCCCGCTCCCGCCTGCAAGTAACGGCTGGGAGGCCCGCACCGCGAGTCCGAAGAGGGCTCCGCAGCACCGGGCCTGCATCCGGATCACAGTAAGGGGGCGCTTGAGGATAGTGACGGGCGGTCTGCAGGGGGAGACGGGCTATAACCTCTGCACCCCTACCGCAATACGGGACATACAGTTAAGGGGGGCCTTGTGCTGATCAACTGGGGCTGAACAGGGGACGTCCGCTGGTGTGGCGCAGCAGCACAACAGGCTCAACAGGGACGCACAGGCCCTTACAGATCCGAGCAGAGGCCACAGAGTTTTTCCAGCAACTGCCAGCACTTCTAACACAAGGGGCCACGGTTCCCCCACACACGGGCCTTGCATCTCCCTGATGGAGAAGTACCTGCTCCGCAGCGCCCAAAAATCTGGAGCAGGCCGAGACCAACTGCACGCCCCAGCCAAAATGGCGTCTTCTAGCCACATGCACTGCAGAGAGAATGAAGGGGAGCAAAGCAGCAACAGCAGCAGAGTGGCAGAGCTCACAGATTCTCCTCCTATCGCCTTCTCGCAGGACACTGCTGCTAATCTCACCATTGATTACAAGTTGCTGGCCACGTAAGTTGCGAGACAAATAGCTCCAGACTTGCAGGCGGCACTAGAATTTACTATCCAAGCCTCTATGCAGAAATTACAGCAAGACGTGCAAGCACATTCGGTCCGAATAGAGGAACTGGAGACAAGAATAAATGACCTGGAGACAGACAACAGCACCCTGAATGCCCGCCTGAAGCTCTGTGCCAAGGCCCAATTGGTGCAGCAAGACCGCATCGAAGACCTCGAGAATCGTTCCAGACGGAGCAACCTGAGGCTGGTGGGTCTTCCTGAAACGTTCAAACAGCGCGATCTCCAACCTCTATGCCAAGAGGAGCTACCAGCCGCCCTGGGCATTGACCACAGTTGCCGCATAGAGCGAATCCACCGAGTGGGACCGGAATGGCCCGCCTCCCAAACAGCCAAGTCCCAACAACGACAGAGAAGGGGCCGAAGGGGTAATCTGAAATTCCTGGGACTTCAAGAAAAATCGGATTTGAGAGCTACCGTGGCTCAAAAAACCCATTCTCCCCCGGGTCACAAAGTTCTACTTTTGAGGACTTTTCGGCGGGTATCGCAGAGCGGCGAGCTTTCGGGAATTGCAAAACCCTCTTCCGCAAAAACATCAGTTCCAGATCTTATCCTGCTCCCCTAAAGTGCTTGACCAGGGGGTCCTCCGATCTTCATTCGGCGCGGAAGCGGGAAGAGGGTCTAGTGTTTCTTGGCCCTCGGGGGGCCCCCCTTACAGAACAGCCGTCTCGGAAAGAGCGATCGCTGCCGCGATAGGAGGTTTTTTCCCCCGTTGTCCCCGTTACAGGCAGCAAAGGATCTGTCCCCCGACCTAATAGAGAAGAGGAAACGGGAAAACGGATGCCTCTTGGTCTCGTCACGTTCAGCACCTCCCCCTTTTTCCCCCTGGGAAAGTCGGGGTCCGAGAAAGGGACAGCGGCGTGATTCAACGGACTGAGACGGTTGACCCTCCTACTCGTCAGGATTCAGGTTCAGGTCTGGGGATTGACTCTTGATTACTACCCGGGGTCCAACCATTAAAGGGGCGAGTACATTGCTGTTAAAAGGGTCTTTTGCTCCTTTACTGATTGCAATTTTATGTTGTAATAGCTGTCTATAAGCCAATTATATTCAAAAAATTTTACAATTTTTGCCGGTGGGTGGGGGGGGGGAAATTGTTATTTAAAATTTCGTGGTTTTCACGTCTCATGCCGATGGAAAAAGGAAGTCAGGGAGGGACATGGCTCCCCCCTTTCGGCGTCTTTCCCCAAAACCCCCTTGTCAACAGACAGGCGGAAAATCGGGCTATCGCCAGCTTTAATTTTTATAGGGTTTATAATTTTATTTTGGTGCCTGCGTCCTTTCTCTTTTTCCCCTTATTTTTTTGAAAAATCGCCGAGGCTCCCGTGTCGGAAATGGGCAGATTTGCCCCCATTTGCCCCGTCCCTCCCCAGGCTCTTCCAGGAAAAGATGGTCATATATGCGGATGCTCTTGGAACTTTAAAGGGGGCTCCTTTTCCCCAAATAAGCGGTTTTGAAGGTGACCCCCCTTTTAAAAAGGCCCCGTCCCGATGTGGCCCTTTCTGCAGGAGTGCACTTAAAGGCCCGTGTTATAAAGCGCTTGGGAAGTGTGGGTGGGCCCGTTTTTGGGGTCTCCCTCGGGAAGGAAAAAGCGGGGGTGATTACCCTTTCCCAAAAAAATTTCCCCTTTGAATGGTTCACAGTCCTGTGCTGAGGGTGGTCTAACCCCCTGGTCATTAAGTGGAGGGTCATGACCTCAGTATCTTCATTTTATGGCCCCAAGGGCCCCCCTAATGGGTTTTTTTTTGGGGGAGCTAAAAGGGACGGACAGGTGTGATGACGCAATGCCAGTCATTGGGGTGATAGAATGCGGTTTTTGACCCGGTGGGGGATAGAGGGGGGGCAAATCACCTTAGAGGCGGAGTACCCCCGCACCAGGGCACGGAGTACTGCAAAAATTCGTTGTTTTTTTAGCCCCCGGACTGCGGGAGGGAGAGAAACCCGAGAACGTGATTTCACGTTCTACCCCGGGAACCAATCAGGGTAAGGCGGGGGATCCTTTCTGGTCTCGGATACCCTCCAACCCCAGAATTAAAGAAGCCAAAATTTTGACATGGTCATCCTGCCACTCCCGATTCCTTAAAATTTCGGAACCTTCCCAAGGGGTTCACAAAAGGAAATTTCCCCCTTTCCTACTCGCAGGGACAGGGGTTTTGCAGAGATGGGTGGGAAGGGTAAAGACCTTTCCCTCTGAAAAATCCCCCATCAAAACGCCCCTTTGCTCATTGAATGACTGAAAAAAGCAGTATCAGAGGGGATTATAGCCCACCCCTCGGGTAAAGAGGGGGTTAAAGGGGACCCCTTTTGAAAGCTGGGGAATTTAGGGGACTTACCGCCCCTTTTTGGGGACGCTCCGGGGGGGGTAAGCAGAAGGGGGGAAAAGGCCAGAAGAGGTTTAATCTGTGGGCAGAACGAAAGGAGGAGGTAATGGGAATTTTTTCCATTCCCCCTTTTCGGGTTTTCGGAAATAAAATCCGGGAAACTCCTTCCCGGCTCCTAAAAGGGAGCTTAAAAACCTACTAAATTCCCCCCTTGAAAGGGGAGGGCCTTCACTACTTTACCCCCGAAGGGATCAATGACACGCTCAGGCAAAAATTTTCTATGCTGTACTCCTTGAGGGACAACTGAGGCGGAGGAGGGGGGCAACGGTTCCCTTTTAAGAATCAATTTTCCCCGCCTATCAATTTTAGAAAGAGGAATGACGCAGACAAAACCGAGGAGGAGGTAAGATGGCCCTTCGCCACTTGAAAACAGGAAGGTCCCCGGACCCATGGGTTTTCCGGGGAGATATACAAGATCCTGAGCGATCAGATTACCCCTACCCTCACTGAATACTATAATTGGATACTGCAAACCGGGACTATGCGCACGGAATAAAAAAACGGTTATATCAAAATTCTCCCAAAGTAAGTAAAGGACCCCCTACTACCCGCATCCTACAGGCCCATATGCATTATAGATATTGATCAAAAGATTATCTCCCAAATACTGGCCGATCGACTTTCGACTTTATGCCGCCCCGCTGATCGGACCCTCCCAGAAAGGTTCTCAAGGGGCAAGCGGGTGGGAAAATCAGGAAGGACTTGCGTTTAGAGAGAATCCAACACAATCCCTTGCCAGGAGAACAGCCCGTTTTGCGGCCTTGGAGCAAAAAGGCCTTCGTAATGCTGGGATGGCTTTGGATTGTTTGGCGCCGGGGATCACGGGACGTTTAGGTTTTCCCCTTCTGCCCTCTACGAACCCCCGGCACAAATACACAAACCTGGCTTCCTTCTCCAAAAGTTCCTTCAGAAGGGTCTGGCGGGATGCCGTTGTCCCTTTATTTTTTAAAATTGGCATTGGGAACCCTAGCGCGATTGCTCGAGGTCTCCGCCCTTTTTTAGGGGATACAAATAGGAGAAAAGAGGTGAAAGCTGCTTTTTTTGCCGATGCCAAATATTTTTTTTTGGCGACCCCCTGACCCCCTCCCCTTGGTACCCGCCTGCAAACTTCGGCAATTATCGGGTTTAAAGTAAATGTATCTAAAAGTGAGCTACTGAATTAGGCCGAGTTTGTCTAGGCCCAATGGGCTTTTGGGGGTTTGGGCGTATCCCGGGGCCCAAAGGGATTTCTTATTTTTTGGGGCATCAAGATGGAGGATTTCCGGACTTGATGTAAAAATTAAATATCCACCTCTCATCGACAAAATTTCCCAAGACTTGGGGCGTGGATTTTTTACGTTGTTTGAACGGGGAGCCCAATGCCAAAAAAAATGGTCTGTTCCAAAGTACTTTCCCCCCTACAGACACCCCCCTTTTTCTCAAGTAGGACATTAATAAATAACTCATGTTTTTCTAAATTCTTTTGGGTGGGAAAAAAGCTAGCTTGCTCTTCACAAATTTAAATTTTACAGTTGGGTGGGGGGATTAAATCCCCCGGATGTTAGGGGGTATAATCTGGCATTTTTGGCCGAACATGCTCGACTGGTTGGAGGGCGATCTTGCTTCTCGAACTGGGAATTAGGGGGAACTGATGTCCCCGTGGCACCCACAAGCTCTGTTCCACATGGATACCCCCAAACTCCACCCCTTGATAAAGTTGTTCCCATTGTTAGGGCCGTTTGGGCTGGAAGAGCTGAGGAACGCTTAGGCCTTTCCTTGCTCTTTCCCAAATTTTTTTATATGGATCCCCCGAGTTTCCCCCGGGTAAGGAACCCGATGTTTCGGAGTGGGGGAGCGTGGCTTTTTTTAAACAGTGGGGGGAAATTGTGCACCCCCGTGCACAGTGGGGTGAGGCCTTTTGGGAAAAGTTTTAAATGTTTGAGAAGTTCTCCTTACAAAGGGAAAAACCATTCTTGGCCCCCTATCAACTCTTTTTTTTCTGTAGCGTGAGACTACGAGATGTCTCCAAGGAGCCTTCCCCCTGATTTCGATATGTTTGTCACCCCAAAACAAGGTTCGTGTCCCTGCGGGACTTTTGCCCAAAATGAGAGGGTGGTGAGAAAACGGCGCTTCACAGGCATTCCCATATTGGCGTCGCCGGGGGAATGACCAGATCCCGACCCGATCCCACAAGGGGGATCGGGCCTATAAAACATATTATCTTTGAAAACCGGCGCGAGACTTATTTTTAATTTAAAAAATGCCTCTATGTTTTAATCTCCCCCCTCCAAAAATTCCCCGATAGATTCAGCTTGTCCCAGTTTTGGGGGCTTTCAAAACGGATCTATGGCATGGCTTATGGGAATGTAAACTTACACAGACCTATGGGACACTGTCCTCCAATATATTAGTTTCACTTTGGGGTTCGCCCGGAGAAACTTATGAGCTTCTGATTTTTCCCTTTTCCCCGGCCCCCGGAATGGACGGGGGGGAGAGGGGGCGATCCTTTTCCCGGGGAGTTGTTACATAAGTGGATATCCCGGGGTAGATCATATTGCCCTTTGGCGGCGAAGGAAACTACTGCATCTTGGCTTAAAACCCCCTTCCCGTCCATCTCCGGGGAATTTTAAAAAAGTTAGGGACTACCTCATAGCCCACAGGTTAGAAAATGAGAGGGCAAAAAGGACCCGCACCAAGGGCTTCTTAGGAGGTGGGGAAAAATTTATTGGTCCCCCTTACTTGACGGGGTTGGGCTCTCTGCAGGTGTTTGGTAACGGGTGGTCTGCAAAGAGGGGGGTTGTGGTACCGGGAGATTGCAGGTGTGAAAACTGCAGACTCCCTCGCCAATTTAAATTTGTAAAAAATTTTCGGGGAAGAGGAAAGGACAATACTTTTGTTAACAGGTTTTTTGTTTTCTATGTTTATTATGCTTTTTTTCTGTAGCTGTGTCTTTACTCTGTAGTGGTTTTCATCCTCGGCAAATGGCTTGAGACTGTGCTCTCATGATACGAAAATTGTAAAATGTCAGGATTCATGATTGTTATTTGAAAATGCAATAAAAATGTTAAAAAAAAAAAATAGAATAATTGCAACGAGTTACAAAACCCCAAAAAAAGTCATGCCAAGTTATGAACCTGTTGTGAAAAAGTAGGGGTCCATGAAGAGCCAATGCCAAGGGTAAGGGAGCCAAGCTGAAGTTTTGCACCAGACCCATGAGTTACACCCTGGCTGGCTAGTAATTACAATAATGTGACTCAACAGTGTATTATGTGGCAAAGGAACATTTGGGCCCCCACAGGCGCAAGAGCCTGGTGCAGCTGCGTACCTCTGTACCCATAATACTTAATCCCTTGAGCTGGTTTAATCCTGCTGCATGAAACAATCTAAACACAGCTGGGAAATCCAATTTTCCACAATTGTCACATGCACCATCTATGGTATATCTAGGAAGAACAACAACACATTTTGATAAACTAAAATATAATTTATTGGTAAGACAAGTCCAACATTGCTGCGGTGTCTGGGTTGTGGTTTTGGATTAAGTTTTGAGTGAAGTTGGGGTCACAGTCAATATAATTGTAAAAGCTTCAGCTTTGGCATCAAGACAAGAAAAAAAAAAACATGAAGTTTTAGTCCTAATGTTGTACATATGTTTATTAAAGAAATATGTCTCTGTCTCTGTAACTATCCAAATTTCTCTTAGAATTACCATAGTAGAACGATGTATTTATATAGTCAGAAAAACATTTGGTAATGTCATAATAAAATGCGTAT
The DNA here is from genome assembly GCA_025379985.1 of Phyllomedusa bahiana. Taxonomy (NCBI): domain Eukaryota; kingdom Metazoa; phylum Chordata; class Amphibia; order Anura; family Hylidae; genus Phyllomedusa; species Phyllomedusa bahiana. Next base: position 7,492 of record JAODAL010009449.1, on the reverse strand, counting down.
AAGTAGAACATAATACATCAGTTGTCCTCCCTTAGTCTTCTTTTCATACTTTAGTTTGCAGTGAAAAAAAAACTTTCAACCCCTTCTGTAACGGGTGCTCCCGTGACCCATGTACCAGATTGCAGGCGCACCCGTCTTCCTGATGCTCCGGCGGCGAGTTGTGCTGCATCTGCTTCACCTCTCGTCTCCCGTCACCTGCAGCGCATGCTCCTGCCCCTTATGATGCGCATGCAGCAGTTCTGTTAAATTTAAAGGGCCAGCACACCGGTGATTTGCTGTCAACGGGAGCAGACCCAATTTAAGTTCTGCCTCTTCCACCTTCTCTTGCCAGATCCTTAGTGCCTTTTAGTGCCTATTAAAAAAGCATTTCCTTTATTATTCCTGTGTTATCCGTGTACCAGTCTCTCTTGCTACCATCCTTTGGCCACAAATCTTTGCGCCTGTCCTGAGTTTCCTGCCTGTCCCCAACCACGAGTTTGCTTCACAATTCTATACCTCACTGCACCCCGGCCACTACCGCAAGCAAGTCGTGTCAGGGTATCGACCTGGTAGGCAGGCATTAACCTGCCTTTCGGCAGGCTCTGGTTAACACTGGGAAATACTTTGATTCCGCTCCAAGTCGTGGCTTTTACTGCCGCCTATGGTGGTCCAGAGGATCCACTGCTCCTGCCATAACAGTAGGATCCGGCCATGGATCCTGCCATGGTGACCCTACCGAGTATCCGAGATGTCGCTACGCTTGTGGTTCAACAGTCGCAGCAATTAAACCAGCAAGCACATCAAGTGAACCACTTGAGTGCCATGATGTAGCGAACCAGCAACAATCTCCTCCTATGACTGTTCCTGCTCCCGTGGCTCCTGTGTCTTCATTCGGTCCCAAGCTGCGACTTTTTCTTCTGACAAAGTTTGACAGGGACACTAATGCCTGCAGAGGGTTCATCACCCAGTGCTCCCTTCACGTGGAACTTTTGGCCAATCAGTTTCCTACAAAATGGTCCAATGTGGCTTTCATGGTCAGCCTTCTTTCTGCAGTGCCATGCCCCTGTGCTCAACTTGAAGATGGGAGAAGCCACGCCTTGGGGACTAGATTGTCCGTCTCGCTGATGAAAGGCACCTCGCTCGGTGCACCACACTTCTCCACTAATACCTTACAAACCTTTGCCAGGACTGCCTGATTCATTTCAGAATTTTGCGGACGTCTTCTCCAAGAAGCAGGCTGAGACCATCCGCTGCATCGCCCTTATGATTGCCCCATCAACATGCTGCCCAGTACAAGTCCTCCCCGGGGCAGGGTCTACCTGCTGTTTGTGCTAGAGACTCAGGTCATGTAGGCCTATTCTACAAATATCGGAGGGTAAACTAGATAATAAAATATAACTTTTATTACAATAGTTAAAAATGGGAGAACCTTCTCCCTAAATTCTTATATAGAGCCAGTGAATGAAAAACACACAACTATAGCCATATGTTATACTGTTACAACCAGTAGGGAAATGATAGAGTAGTCAAAACCATTGAAGGGAATAATGACAAAATATCCTATGTCCTATACTATCCCTACAATGAATCCAATCTAATATGGACTACCTTATTTACAGGGAATAATGCGTCCTGATAAGGACGACCCCGTCCGGAACCTCACTCTGTCTAAAGGATCCCTATCAATCCCTAACACTCATAATGTGATAAATAGTGTTACATACAAAGAATGTGCAAAAAACAATAAAATTATAAAGATACTTCCCACCTCATGTAGAGTCCCAACATGTTTCGGTACCTACTTTACTTCATCAGGGGACAATAATTGTAGGCTAAAGAGATGGCAAACACAGAGCATATGGATCGTAGTGTTAGATACGGATATGGTGTGCCGTATATAAGAATTTAGGGAGAAGGTTCTCCCATTTTTAACTATTGTAATAGTTATATTTTATTATCTAGTTTACCCTCCGATATTTGTAGATTAGACGTATTTAGGTGTATTAAAATTAGACCTGCATAGCATCTTGCGGTCAAGTGTATACCTTTTGAATCATGTAGGCCTATGTTCAAGAAAATCTCTAGAAGGGTTTATCTGCAAGTCCACTTCTCCTGCTGGTGCTGGGTTTTTATTTGTAGAGAAGAAAGACAGCTCATTATGCCTTTACCATTAATCAACAAGCTCTTTAACCGTCTTCAGGGTGCCAGAATTTTGTTTAAAATGGACTTTCAGGAGGCTTATAATCTTATTCGGATCCATGAAGGCATCATGTGGAACACGACTTTCAACACCTGAGATGGGCTTTTTGAGTACCCAGTAACGCTCTTAGGTCTGTGCAATGCCCCAGTAGTCTTTCAGGAATTCGTAAATGACATTTTCATTATTTGCATGTTGTCATTTACCTGGATGACATCCTGGTCTTCTCGCCCGACTCAGAAACCCATCAGGCTCACGTGCGAAAAATTGTCTCTACACCAAGTTGGAGAAGTGCCTCTTCCATCAGACCAGCCTTCCCTTCCTCTGGTATGTAATCTCAGATAAGTGGCTGCAAATGGACCCCGCTAAGTTGTCTGCTGTTCTTCAGTGGCCTCGTCCCGTCGGTCTCTGGGCCATACAGTGTTTCTTGGATTTTGCTATTATTACTTCCAATTCATCTCGCATTTCTCTACGGTGGTGGCACCGATTGTGTTGCTCACCAAGAAGAATGGTAACCCAAAACTATGGCAACCAGCAGCCGAAAATGCCGTTGCTCTGTTAAAGTCGGCATTTGTCTCCGCACCCATCTTGTCTCAACCGGATACTGATAAACCTTTTTTTCTTGAGGTGAAAGCATCTTCTGTTGGAGCTGGAGCGGTCCTCATACAAAAAAAAACACAAATACAAGCTATCACGTGCGGATTCTTTTCCAAAACTTTTTCTTCTGCTGAGAGGTATTATACTATTTGGGATCGAGAGCTACTGGCCGTAAAACTGTCCTTGGAAGAGTGGTGCCATCTCCTGGAGGGGGCTCATCACCTGTTCAATATATTTACTGACCACAAAAACCTCTTATACCTCCAAAAGGCTCAGTGCCTAAATCCACCACCTAAGTCAAGTGGTCGCTATTCTTCTCCTGGTTCAACTTTGTGATCCACTTCTGTCCTGCAGAGAAGAATATCAAGGCCGATGCCCTCTACCTTCCGTTATCGGAGAAGAACAATCTCCATGGCACATTGTTCCTCCCACAGACCTCCAACGTGTTCCCCGGGGAAGACATATGTATGCCTGGCGCATTGTAAGAGGGTTCTAAACTGGGGACGTTGCTCTCTGATGGCAGGGCATCCCACGTATGAAAATCGTATCTACTTATATCCCATTTCTAGTGGTGACCAGATCTTGTAAAAGATGTTAAAGAAGTTGGGGGAACCCTTTCTACTTGTGCCTAAAAAAAGTCATTCACCTCAACCCCAGCGGGTCTGTTGAAACCCCCCTGCCTATTCCCAGAGGTCCCTGGTCTCACATTGCTATGGACTTTGTTACCGACCTTCCTACCTCTTCTGGTAATATTGTTAATTGTGTGGTCATTGACCGGTTTTTGAAGATGGCCCACTTCGTACCCGTACCCCTTCCTGGATTACGCTCTGCTCCACGCCTCATAAGTATCTTTTTCCAACACATATTTTGGTTGCATGGACTCCCTCAGCATATTGTCTCAGATCGGGGGGTCCAATTTTGGGTAATTTTGGGGATCCTGGCTCTAAAACTAAATAAGTTGGACTTCCTTCCCTTACTATCCCCAAAGAAAGGCCCCAAATTTTAGGGGTCAAACCAAAATCTTGGGCCATACTTACGTAAAATTTTTTCTCTGCGGGTCAAACAATTTGGGCCCGCCTGTTTCCATGGGGGAGAATTTTTATATAAATTCCTAGATTTAATCTCCAGGCCTCACAAATTCTTTATAGTCTATGGACAAACTTTCCCCCCCACCCCCGCCCTTGCCTGCATTTTTAGAGTCCGCTGGGACGCTCTGATCCGGGAGCGGACGACTGTTTCGGCGCAGACAAGTCAGTCCCTGCAATAGGCTTTGGCCTGTAGAAGGCCCCAAAAAAAAGATAGAGGCAGATTCAAAAGTAAGGTTTTATTCCACCCAAGAACAGAAATTTTCGGCTCTGAAAGAGCCCTTTTTAAAGCTGAACAAAATTGAATGTGAAGCAATATACACTCACCGGCCCTTTATTAGTACACCTGTCCAACTGTCGAACATTTAAATTTCTATCAGCCAATCAATGGCGGCAATCAGGCATTTAGGCATGTGACAGGGTCAAGAAAATTCCTGCAGTTAAAACCGAGATCATATGGGGAAGAAAGGGATTTGAGTCCCCTTTAAACGGGGAAAATGGTTGTTGGTGCCAAAAGGGCTGGTTGGTATTTCGAAACTGCTAAATCTCCTGGGTTTTTCACGCCAAACCCATCTCTAGGGTTTAAGGAAGGTCCGAAAAAGAAAAAACATCCATGAGGCGGGTCCTTGGGCGAAATCCCTTGTTGATGCCAGAGGTAAAAGGAGATGGGAGACTTTTTCGAGCTGATAAAAAGGCAACATGATAAAAAGCCACCCGTTACAAAAAAGGTGGCCAAAGAGATCTCTGAATGCACGTATGGCAAAATTTGGGCGATGGCTACAGCAGCAAAGACCACCCCGGGTCCACTCCTTTCAGCTAAAAACGGGGAAAACTGAGGCTCCAATTTCCCCAAGCCATCGAAATTGGACAGAGAAGATGGAAAAACGTTCCCTGGTCTGAGGGATCTCGATTTCTGCTGGACATTTCGGAGGTGGGTCAGAATTTGGCGTAAAAACAACATGGCATGGACCCATCCTCCCTTGTATCAAACGGTTTTTCCATTTTGGTGGGGGTGGTGTCATGGTGTGGGGAATATTTTCTGGCATTTTTGGGGCCCCCTGGTCCCAATTGAACGTTCAAGCCACAGCCTCCCGGTTTTTGTTGTGACCATGTCCATCCTTTATGACCCAAGTACCAACATTGAGGGCTACTTCAGCAGGATAATGCCCCATGTCAAAAAGTGGAATACTCAGAGGGTTTCTTGAACATGCAATGAGTTCACGTACTCAATTGGCTCCACGTCACCAGATCTAAAACCCATAGAGCATCTTTGGTGTGGGGAACGGGAGTTTCCCCATCATGGAGTAAAAAACCGAAAATCTGCGGGAAACTGTGTGATCCCATCATGCAATATGGACCAAAATCTTGGGGAAATGTTCCAGCCCCTTGTTGGAATCTATCCCACGAAGAATTGGGGCAGTTCTGAAGGAAAGAGGGTCCAACCTTAAAGCAGGTGTACCAAAATAAAGGGGCCCGGGTTAAGTGTATAGTGCTAGTGATACTAATTAGTATACAATTATTCAATAAAAAAGTGAAAAACATAAAAAATTTTTAAAATAAAAACCCAATAATACATAGTGTTAATACATAATAAATTATTTGCTAAAAAAGGTCATCAAAAATCATGTGCAATAAATATATAATATTGAAATGCTTACACAAATTTATGTAAATGAACCAGTTTTTTACATGTGAATAACTCAATCAGATGACAGTTTTAATTGATAAAAAATTACTTTTAGAGTGGAGTAAACCGCTCACTGCTCCGGCGTCCCAATAAGCACCGCGCACGCCGGGGACACAAAAAGTAAAGTGGGGGAATGTCAATAGAACCCGATATATGGCTACCAATAAAAATGCGTCAAATAGACCTGCCCTTGCGAAAAAGCAACGCCAGCATGAAAATCAAAATCTGGTCCTTAAAAATGAACTCCCGCTGCGTTTGGAGAGCAACCTGCATGCGTGGTAGGGAAAGCCGGGCGATCGTAAATAGCAAGAAACTAAGAAATTGACATTTCAAACTTTTGAAAATATTTCAAAAGTGTAAATGTATCCAAATTGGGTAAGGCCTTAGGGACTTGTTTAACCATGACAGGTGACCATCACCAAAGCGTCGACATACGCCACCCCGGGCAAAAACCGGTCGCAATCCAAAAACAAAGGAGCAGAATGTGGGCATGATAAATTAAAGACCATGCCAACTCCCGCAACAGAAAGTCTCCCAAAAATGGGGGGCAAAATTCAAAAACATTGACAGCGCAAACTATCCCAGGACCATTTTCACAATAAATTTTATGCAAAAAGAAAAAAAAAAATCATATGCTGGCATGAAAAAGGTGCGGAAAAACATACAGTGGGAAAATTGGGAGCAGGGGATCCGTCCGTGTATTACAATCTAAAAAAAGAGAAAAAAAGGGGAAAAAAAAAATGATGATATTATTTAAAAACATGGTATTTAAAACAATTTACAAAATAAAAATAATAACCAAAACTGTTTTGTGCCAAATACTAAGAGGTAAATGTTTTTAGGGAACCCTGGCTGCAATAGATGTTTCTTATTTTCCCAAATAAAATAAAATTAGATTCGACACTGTGGGAAGAACTTTAAATTCTAAATTAATCCATAGGTTGTAATGTATTCAACCCATGTATCCATTTTAATTCCCTATATTGCAAAATAGTTTCGGCACCACCCCGTTTTTTGCAGGGGCTTGCAATAATCATAAAATTTAAAACCTCAAAATTATGTTTTAAAGCTCAAAAAGGTTTAGGGACAGGTAAGTCTATTTTTCCCGTGCGGATGGTCGATTTATGCTTCCTTATTGCCCTGCATTTTGGATGTTTCGCCCTATATATAAAAGACCCATGGGCACTTAAAATAGATCACTAACTGCTCTGCAAGTAAGAAAAAAATTTTTTTTAAAAATTTTTTTTCAAGGGTGTTTTTAAATGTGTACCCCTTTTTTAAAAAAGTCTGAAACGGGCAACCTGAAAAAAAGGGAAACAACCAGTTATCAAGGACGTAACGGATTGTTTATCAATAATCTCTGAATTTCCCTCAGCAGGACACGAAAATCCCTTTAAAATTTCGATTTCTCCCATATGTCACCCAGGGGGGAAATTAAGTCAGGAATAAATGGAAAATTAACTTCAAAAATGCCATTCTTTCCCATAACATCCTTGTTTTGTTAGACACACAGAAAAGGTGGAAAAACGTAAGCGTGGATTTAAAGGGTCACGTTGTTTTTTTTAAAAAAGTGTTCTATCTAAAATTTCAACCTTTTTTCGTTGTGCTTGAATATTTTTTAGGGTAACCCCCCTATGAAATTTTATTGGCCTTTCATCAAGTCTTTTAGGTAACCTGATGGTTCATAACAAAACGTTTAACTCGCAAAAGTTGGTTAAAAGGTAAAAGTCAATCATAGGTTAGGGTGGAAAACTTAATTAAAGATTGTTTGACAAAAAGATCTGTAAAGAGTCATTGTTTTCTTTAAAAACCCCTTGACAAGAAATTGGGTATCAAATAGTGATGTCATGGTAAATTTATATCCCAAACAGAAATTTAAAAATGTAAAAAAAAACTTAAATAATTCATAGAAAACCCCTCCAAAAAACAAAAAAAGTCAAATTTTTA